>JARUPW010000233.1:324050-447296 GCA_029817735.1 Melastoma sanguineum
CGTTAGTAATCGGATACTAACGGGGTTGGTAACGTTAGTAATCGGGTACTAACGGGGTTAGTAAATTTAGTATCCGATTACTAACAATTTTACTAAAAAAATGGTCACTGTTTAGTAAAATTTACTAAAAAAGTTAGTAAATTTTATTAACCGATTGATGAAATTTAGTAAACTACGTAACGTTACGTGCACGTAACGTTAGCCGCTTCCGAAGTGGGGAGGTTAAAAGTAAAACGAAAACACAAAAGGGGGTAAAGACAGCCCCACAGCAGCGGACAAACACAGGGACGAGGGAGTGGGAAGGGTGTACCAGTGACAAGAAGAAGGGCCAAACGAGAAGCCAAAGGTAAGAAGGCCGAAGGAATTCCGAGTTGAATTGGAGTAACAATCCTCTTTTTTACGCTGGGTTGTGTTTGCAATCATCACGCGATTCGCGTTGGAGCGTGTCCGGGTTGTCGCAAGCATCCCGGACAACGTTCGACGGTCAAAACGGATTGCACCTCCCGACACCCCCCCGGTCAAACTCCGTTGATTACCTTGCGATGATTAGACAGACAGCTTGATTGACGACACATTTCCGGAGACACGTCCCGAAACTTAAACACTGGAATTATATTTTTTTTGGTATGACTATTTTAATATCTGTACTTGGGGTTGGGAGTGACTCACTTTTTCCCATTATTTTGTCAGCAGTCGCCGGTGTTGTAGAAAAGTTTCCACGTTCGTTTTGATAAAACAAACATTTCAGTCGAAAAGAAAGTTTTGATTTATGATCGATATTTTGACGTTTCGTAAAACATAAAATCCAAAACCTAATCCCACATATATAGAAAATAGGCTGCAACCAAAAACCAACTCCAGTCCAAATTGAATAAAAGAGTTAATAGTTTTAGAAAAACCAGGAGGGGTCATTGTATCCCCTGGCTCTGCCTCTGCCGGTGAGCCTCGTTTTTCATAAAGATCACAAATTATGAGATATGGAGTCGTCTCAAAATAAGCGAGAACACTTACTTCATGTGCTCTATCGTTTCTTTCAAGATCGGAACACGTACTACAACACTAGGATACCTACACGTTTAAGTATTTCGTGTCGACAAAATGAATTAATTTATAAATACAAATCACAAATGTTGTTGAATATAGGTTTTGAAGATGAGCCTTGACCTTCTGTGCAACAGAAGTTAAATATCTACTTTACTTGACCGTTATTTGGGATGTCAATCACTGCCATCTGTCTAAATACATTCATTTGAGTGTGCTGAACAGAATGGTTTCGGTTTTAATTCATATGGAAGGTAATCTTTGATTATTTCCATTTACAGAAGGTTGCGGACCAAATTCAGCCACAACCTTCTGTAGCGCAAGTACACATGTGAATTCTGTCATTTTTAAATCTTAATTATTATGATTTGATTTCCTAAAAGTATATATGCATGGGAGTGACGAATTTATTAATTATTTATTTTATTTTTATCTGATTCTTAGTTTCCTTGTTCAGCAGAGGGTTGATCGTGAAGATTACCTTCTAGTTTTAACTTAGACTTTTTGTATAAGTAAAACCATTCAGCCACGTTTCTCATAATCCATTGTACTACTCAATTGTTGTAAATCCAGAGAGCGTGAGCCGAGAGCTTGTATATTTGGTTTTCGTTTGAGTTAGTCACATACGAAGGACGTTAGCCGTAGAAGGCTACATCGTTGGTGAAGTCTTCTAGCAGGATGACTCGGGGGGCCACGAGGGACTCGGTTGGAAGCTGCAGGAGATGTTGGTGGGAAGCGCGGCTAGAGGGCTGTGTGGCCAACGTGCAGTGGGCCGGAGAGAAGGGCAGAATCCCGGGAGTACAGAAGGTGAGGGACTAACCAGCTTCTGTGGTGTAGTATTCTGTGTGTGCAGGAGAGCCTTGTGCAAGGGCTTTGTGTTTGCTTAGCCGTAGTCTCGAGGGACCACGTAGGAGAGCCTTAGGCAAGGGCTTTGTGTTTGCTTAGCCGTAGTCTCGAGGGACCACGCAGGAGAGCCTTGGGCAAGGGCTTTGTGTTTGCTCAGTCACTATCTCAAGGAGGTCGTGCAGGTCGTGTGGAGTCACCGAAGGGAAAATCCATCCTAGGACAGGGAACGTTGTCCGCTTGCGTAGGGTTTGCTACGTGCTCGCTTGGGGTACGGCACGAAGTCGTTGTCCTTGAGGGGATTGCGCATTGGTTACCTTGTTAGTCACACTAACGTGTGCACTCAGTCACTGTAGTACAGAACCTTATAGTCTGTGCTTTGAAAATCAGTCACCTGTAGTACAGAACCTTGTGGTTTGTGCAATAGAAGGTCAACATCTTTGGTACAGAACCTTACGGTCTGTGCTGTGAAATTAGTCATCTCTGATACAGAACCTTCTGGTCTGTAGAAGTGTAACATCTTTGGTACAGAACCTTACGGTCTGTGCTTTAAAACCAAGTCATCTCTGGTACAAAACATTTTAAGTCTATGCTATAGAGGGTTGACACATTTGGTACAGAATCTTTTGATATGTGCTATAGAGGGTTGACACATTCGGTACAGAACCTTCTGGTCTGTGCTGTGCAACTCAACTACTCTAGTACAGAACCTTCTGGTCTGTGCTTTGCTGCTCAGTCTTCTATGGTACATAACCTTCTGATTTGTGCTATAAAAGGTCTATTATTGATCATCTTTTGTAATAGTTACTAAGTTAAGTCTGAGTGACTACCATCCAAATTCTGGGTGAAGAGTGGACGTAAGCAAGTTGCTGAAGCACTATAAAAAGTCTTGTGTTCATCAAACAAATCGTGCAATCACATTCGTACATTCTGTCTTACAGAAACCTGTCTCTACGATTCTGATTTACAGAAGCTTCATTCCGCTACGGAGCTAGTTGAAAAAGAGTTAAAAATCCTCAATTGAAATTTAACATTAATTCACCCCCCTCTTAGTGTAACAACGTTACTTATTCACAATAAATTAAGATAACATATCGTGGTACCTGTTGAATCGCAAGGCTCAGAATATTAACTTAAGTGGTCGCGTACCTCTATCTCTTTAACTCGACCACAACTTAAAACTAAGGAAAGTTGCAAATGTGAAGATGAGTGATTTGAGAAGGAAGAATTGTATTCGTTGTGGATGAGTCACAAATGAACTAAGGACCCCTATTTATAGGGAGGATGTAAGATGAATTCATTCTCCACCTTTCAAGGACTTTCCTATCTAGACTATCTTACAACCTTCTACACTAATCTTAAGAGCCTTTTAGGATAATTTTTGGAACCTTCTAGAGCCAATGAGAAAATAAGAGAACCTAGGTGTTGTTATTTCTAACACTCCCCCTCAACACCGACTTGCTCTTCTTGTCATTCCAAGTTGGGCTCGGAACTCCTTGAGTTTACTTGAGTTTAGCCCTTTGGTGAAGATGTCAGCTGTTTGGCCATTCGTTCCAATGTATTGAAGCTTGATATTTCCTTGTAGCACCTTTTCTCTTAAAAAATGATAGTGAACTTCTATGTGATTGGTTCTTGCATGGAAGACCGGATTTTCAGCTAGCTGGATAGCTGAACGGTTGTCGCATGAAAGAGGTATTGGATATTCAGTTTGCTGGTGAAGATCTGTCATAAGTTGCACACGTCAACGTTGCAACCTGAGTTGCGGCAGCTGCAGCTCCGTCCTCTGCTTCTGTCGTTGATAGTGATACTATTGGTTGACGCTTACTGCACCATGAGATTGCTCCCGCTGCAATGCTGAAGATGTATCCGGTGGTAGATCGTCGAGTATCACGATCTCCAGCATAATCCGCATCCCTAGCATAATCCGCATCACGAGTTTGCAGTCTACTTCTCTTTTATAGAGTATTTCATACTCTAATGTACCCTTAATGTACCTCGGTATCCATTGAACTTCTTCAAGATGAGGCTTCTTTAGAGCTTGCATAAATCTGCTTACTAGTCCGACAGCGTACAATATGTCAAGTATTGTGAGGGTAAGATATATTAGGCTTCCCGCCACCTGACGATACATTGTCTGTCTTCAAGGTCTTTTCCTTCATTCCCACTGAATTTGCTGTTGAACTCGATGAGCGTCAATATCGGCTTGCACTTAGCATTCCATATTTCTTTAGTAACTCATTCGCATATTTTTTTTTGACATAGGAACAAGCCTTTTGGAATTTCTTCAACTTCCTATCCAAGAAAGTGTTTCAGCTCTCCAAGCTCCTTCATGTGGAAGCGTACAAAAAGATTCTCCTTGATCTATTTGATCTCCATGTTGTCATCTCCTGTGATGATGAGATCGTCTACGTATACGAGTACCACTGCAATCTTCTCTTCTTGGACTTTGACGAAGAGGCTTGAGTCAGCTACGGCAAGAGTATATCCACTGTTGAGTAGGAATTCTGCAATCTTGCCGTACCAGGCTCTTGGAGCCTGGTTAAGCCCATATAAAGCTTTTCTTAACTTGTAGGCATAGTTTGGTTTTGTCTTTATCTGCAAACCGTGTGGTTGCTCCATGTAGATTGTTCTATGGTAACCAAATTCAAGAAGTATATATGATTTCTGGTGAGGGAAATTCAAGCCACGAAGTTAGAGCGTCATGCAATTATAGATGTGGTAGTAACACGCTGACCGTAAGAGTCAATGTAGATCACCTAGTAAATGCGATGGAAGACGCAATGGTTAATGTAACCGTAGACGGAAACAATAGAGATGTTGGCTTGGTTTGGATGAGTTGTTTGATGGTAGTAATTGTGGAGATGATGTCGATGATGAAAACCGTATTGTGGATGATCTAATGCATTCCGATCGTGATGCTGGTACAAATGAGAACATGTTTAATCATATTGATGGGAAGAACAATGAGCAAGATGTGAATAATAAATTCTTACCCGAGTAAATGAGGCTAGTATGTCTAGGAAATGAGTAGAGAAACCACTACAATTTCATCTAGATAGTGGCAATCCTGGGAATGTTGTTGCTGATGAGAATGAATTTATTACATATGATGTTGATTTTCTTACGAAATTCAACAAAAGGATGTGGTTCAAGAACAAAAACGTCATCTTATTAAAATGGTCAATAGATATAAGAAATCATTACAATTATGACATTGTTGAGCATGATAAGATGTTGTAGTCCGTGTTCTGTTTTAAATACGAAGCTGGTTGCAAGTGGAGATTACGTGCGATCCAACGTACTTGTGATGATGAGTTTGAGATCACGATAATCAGTCAACCACATAATTGTTTAAATGTTATTCTTTCTCAGGACTACCTATAATGAAGGTATCATTCCTACATAATATAATAAAGGAGCGGTTCAGCTATAAATTTACTAGGAAATGTGTATGTGATGCGGAAAGGAAAATATCAATTGAATATGAAAAATGAGATAAATCTAATAATGAGTTGCCATATCTATTGAATGTAATTCAAATTGCTAATCTGGAACTGTAATATATTGGGGCAGTTAATATGAAGTTGGCAATGATGAAGTTTTTCAATTTCATAAAGTATTTGGGTGTTTGGGCAGAGTATATATTGCTTTCAAGCATTATCGACCGATTATTAGTATTTACAACACTTATTTGTATGGAAAGTACAACCATAAATTATTAATTACATGCGACATGGATGACATGAACCCTATCGTATCTCTTGCCTATGCAATTATGGATGGAGGAAACTATGATTCTTGGTGTTGGTTCCTCATATTGAGGGTACATTGTAGGCGAATGGACATGAGGTATTTGCTTTATTTCTAATAAACATGTCGAAATTCAAGCGATTGTGAATGATGTCGATGTTGGTTGGACTCAATTATTTGCACATTGGAGATTCTATATTAGACACGTTGTAAGTAATTTCAATAACAACTACAAAAAGGTTTATTTAGATGTACGTACATAAAGTAGCAAGGAGGCACAAATTTATCACATTCCTTGTGCACATATTTTGGCATGTTTTAGACACATGCATATAGACAGTGCGACCCAAGTAGAGTTTAACCCCATGGGCAATCAAGATCTACAAGTAAGAGAATCATAGATAGTTGTGGCTTATATAGACAAGAGAATCATAATCGTCGTAGTTGTCTTAATAAGCAAACTAAATGTACGTATATATGTTCAAGTAATGAAATAATGTATATAGATAGACCTTTGACATTCGTTCGAAAGTGCGTCTAGGACCGCGTTTTGATGTTGTTGTGAAAGTACAGGCGGAACATCGTTCGATTACAATATGAGGTTTAGGCTACAACTCAGTATATAAAAATTCCTCAAATCATTTGATAATTCTACGAAAGTAGAGTCACTTAGCAACTCTTATCGCCATTATTGCTACTAGTTTGTTGAGTTTTGATTATTTTTAGTTTGTTTATGTTCGTTTATCTTTAATCTTTATATGCTTTTGTATTTTTATTAGTTCATTAGGTTTGAGTCTTTTGAATCTCTAATGTATGATTTGTTTGAACGATGGTTGTATGTGGAAAGGATGAGCCAGAGATCTGATAGAGAGTTGATTGTCACCGAGCTTGAGTAAGATTCAAGATTGATGCATCCTTTGACGGGACAGATACATCCGTGCGCAACAAGTGGACATAATTGAGATGACACATCTATATAATCTGACGGACCGCGTCACTATAATAAAGACCCAGTTAAGAACTGTGACACTGATTAGACCGCCAACGCAATACACTTGATGGGTATTTATCAAATGTTCCTAGACGGGGTTTGGAATCACGTCTCACCAAAGTATGCTAATTATGCGGTTCCCGACCCTGTCTTGATATGGGACGGGCCACTCCCCATAAAGAAATTTTTCTTAAACTCGTCTTGATGTGATATGGGCCGCTCCTCATAAAGAAATGGTTCTTAAACCCGTCTTGATGTGGGACAGACCATGTGAACTCCCATGAACTCGGTATTATATACACCGAGTTCAGTCACTTTTTATTTCTTTTCTTTTAGGGAATAGAAATCGGTGTTGTAAACACCAACTCTTCCCTCCTCCTCGATTAGAGTTCCCTTGACTGGAAAGCACCTGACCCCTAACACCCCCTCACATCTAACGGGGTTTATAATGTCAGTCGCGAAAATATTTCACGAAATAGGGTACGTAATTTCAAAATTCGTCAAATAATGTCTCAAAATCAGAGTTGACAACTCCGATTTCACTTAAGGAAATCGGATTTGACAACATTTATTTCTATTTTTGCTCCTTTTTTGACATATCGCATGTTTCCTTGAAAATCAGAGTTGTCATTCTTTCATTTTGTAGCAAGGCAATATCGACTTTTCATCAGATAATTTTTAAGCGGAGATGAACCTAGACACAGCCAATTACCCTACAAATAATCAGATAGTCACAAAGACAATCAAACACGTTAAAAAAAAAGAAATCCATGATTCCCCATCAAAGCATCTTGGGGATTTCTATCTTCCTGGAGCCAAGGTCTCATAATCAGATAATCAGACAATTATCAGACAATAAAAAAGATCAATCTAGACGTTCCTTCTCCACCTTCTAGGAATCTGAGGCCAACTCCTCCCCACACACATGAACTAGAGGCCAACTCCTCCCTACACAAAAAAATAACTAGAGCCAAAGACTCTCCCTCTCCTGCGTTAATAAGTCAAAGCCTCTCAATGCCAGCTGCCTAATCCCAATCGAAATCCTCCTCGCCGAGCCTCCTCTTGCCATGGCCACAATCCAAGCATGGACAAGGATCAGCTTTAAGGTAGCCCCTAACGAACTCTCCAATGTCCTTCTTCCTCCCAGGGCCATCACAGTGCGAGGCAACCCTTCAGTGAGTTTTCAGTCCATTCCTTTATACCCATGCAGTCTCTCTTTCAACTTAAAGCATGGATGAACATCTTCTTTACAGGTTTAATTCGTCACATGTGGCGTGAGAATGCAAAGAGAGAATCGGTGGAGCAAAATAGCCTTGGGTAGAATGTAGGGGGATCGTTCGACGAGCCATAACTTCCTCGTCCAATGTCGAATCAACACAAAATCAAGTTGTATTTATCCTTTATCCAATTTCAATGATTGTGATAAACTTTGAGCCACTTGTTCAGGTTGTTTCCCTTTTTGACTAATTACACTTGGGATCCGCATGCTGGAATAACAAACTACAAAAACGTACGTGTTTGATCTTATTCGCTTTTCCTCTCGTGAATGCCTTTTAGTTACGAAAGTATTTTATTAGAAACTACGTTTAATACGCTTTCTTTTGATATATTATTCATCTAAATTGCATTTTCAGATAAAGAGTTATGATTTTTTAAACATTGGTTTTATTTCTGTAACGTCTTCAGTGTCATATCTCATTACAAATTTTGTTTTAAATTTCACACATGTCCAAAAATCTTCAATTTTTCATAATTTGAATGTTTATACTTGAGATATGCATGAAAATATCTTAGTATACAATTTTGATTCTTTTACCGATTTGAGCTAAGTAAATAGGTCATAATTTTATTTATTTTAGTTCATTTGACACTAAATTTTGTGGATGCCTTTCTTATTGAGTTAGATTTCATTGAGATTTAATTTCATTATTTTTGGACTTTCGGTTTGAAAGGTACGGATTTTTCTTCAAATGGCCTGCAATCTGATCGCGTTTTGTGCACGATCCAAATTCTCTGAAATTTATATGCACTTGGGCTTGTACATTTAGGCCCAATTTTTACGGCATTTATTTTCTATATGTTAGAAACATATCTTTAAAATTTCATGATTTTTCGAGATTGTTTGCTTATTGTTAATATTTTTCTTTGTATAATGCATATTGATTTCGAATGCTTTTACTTGCTTTGTTTTTTTGGTTTGTAGGTACATAAAGCCCATCGACATTTTTAATACACATCATGAATGCATAGAGCGCAAGGTTTCAAATCACGGAGGATTAGCTTCACAAGAGTGGCCCCCAACCGGCGCTGCCCTTGTCGATGAAATGCCATTTCGGTGGGCCTTAGGTACAAAATGGGAGGTGTGGGCCTCCCCGAAATTTTTAAATCCACATGTAACGGAAATTTCGCCCAAGTCATAGGTCCACGATAACCATCCCTCCCCACCTACTTTGATCTAAATACTTGTCGGTCATTAAGCGTATGCTGTTAGGCCCATAGGCTTATTATTGCATGTTGTGTGCTAATCAACAAACATGAATTCGTGCCCAAAAGCCTGAATCGGGTCCAACGTCCAAAACAGAGAAATNCCCTCGGGCCCATCCAGTCGGAGCCTCGACTCGAGCATCGGGCGCTGCGGAGGAGACCGAGGTGGATCTTCTCTCGATTCCTAATCGGGCCTGCTCGGGCTCCTTAGGAGGCGACGGGCGAAAAGCGGAACATGATCCGGAGAAAAGGAAGCTTTGGGATGATCCGGAGCGACTCGTGTTGCCTACCTATTCATGATGGCTCCATTAAAATGTGCTTGTTGCTTAACCTAAGTAAGCTATTACAGAGTCGCCACCTACTTATTTTGATAATGACGGTTTAAGCCAGAAAAATCGTTGGTTTGAGGATCCTTATTTACTAGCTCTTACATTTTTGTATGCGAAAATGTAGCGTTTGCTCAAAAAAAAGTTTATTTTTTATTAACAGGCATTTGACCCAATCCGGACATCACTCCGAACTCATTTATCTGTTTTGGACGTTGGACCCGATTCAGGCTTTTGGGCACGAATTCATGTTTGTTGATTAGTACACAACATGCAACAATAAGCCTATGGGCCTAACAGCATACGCTTAATGACCGACAAGTATTTAGATCAAAGTAGGGGTTTATAATGTGATGTCCGGATCGGGTCCAATGCCTGTTAATAAAAAATAAACTTTTTTTTGAGCAAACGCTACCTTTTCGCATACAAAAATGTAAGAGCTAGTAAATAAGGATCCTCGAACCAACGATTTTTCTGGCTTAAACCGTCTTTATCAAAATAAGTAGGTGGCGACTCTGTAATAGCTTACCTAGGTTAAGTAACAAGCACATTTTAATGGAGCCATCATGAATAGGTAGGCAACACGAGTCGCTCCGGATCATCCCAAAGCTTCCTTTTTACGGAACATTTTCTGCTTTTCGCCCGTCGCCTCATAAGGAGCCCGAGCAGGCCCGATTAGGAATCGAGAGAAGATCCACCTCGGTCTCCTCCGCAGCGCCCGATGCTCGAGTCGAGGCGCCGATCGGATGGGCCCGAGGGAGCGGATCCGAGTCCTCGTGTCGTCCGAACCGCCAAGCGTGTGCTGGGCCGGAGGGTACACGTACGCGTTAAATTGGTACAATGCCCCACACCTATCACCCCCAACATCGAGTTCATGAAAACCTAACCTCCTTTATAAACTCGGTGTTTTCCATTTTCTAAAAGTGAATTCGTTGTTACAAATACCGAATTCTTTGAAAACTGAACTCGGTGTTTGTAACACTAAATTTGAGACATTATTTGCTCAAATATAATAATTGATGTCTTATTTTAGGAATTAATCAAATGTTAATTCGGAACTGTAACAAACTTGTAACATTTCTTGAAGTAAGTGGAGAAGGATTTCGCATTAACGGTTTGTTGGATTAAAGTGGAACTCGGGTTCACTTAGTGATAGGAATGTTATTGAATGTCTATTTTACCCTCTCCTTTTTCTTTATGATCCTAAGTTTTTAAATGAGTGAGGTTAAAATATTCATTTCATTCTCTTATAAATAACATCATTCTTGAATCAATTATACGTGGCTTTTATTAGTGTGTACTTATATGTCAAGACACTTTATAGTATTTGTGGATAAATAATTAATAAAGGCGAGTATTTATCATTGATTATTTTACTTTTCTGCATGCAAAATTATTAATGATAAAGTCTCACAGATTAATGAGTATATTAATATGAAATAGTCCGTGATTGGATAGATGTTTAGAGGGGGACATGGACATCTAGATCATCACTGAGTATAACTGAGGTTTTGACCGAGGGACAGTATATCTAAGTTATACTTAGGGGTACCCTGAGATTAGGGATACCGGACACGACCCGTTTAAGAGGATACCACATATTGAACATCATTGGTCAATCCTCTTTATGGACGAGTGTAGCTGATCTTTTGACTTGAGACCTTTATTTATTCTATGCGAGAATTTGTGCACTTTGATGTCGTTAAAAGCAGCTTTTAACCGGATTGTGAGTAATATGATTGTTGGGTGTGTGACAAAGCGTAGAGAAAATAGTGTTGAGTCAATATAGGATTCATCGCTCTAAAATCCATGGCCACGGGAGGAATGTTTTACATTCAAGTGAGTCTATTATATCTTGGTAATCAAGTAAAACAATTAATTTGTTGATGATGTATTTTGCGTCGAATTAATTGGGATGTCGGTTAGATGAAGATATTGAATTACATAGTAATCGTTTCATAGTTGTTTATTATTTATGATCATTATCCTAACATGTTGGGTGACTAATAAGTGTTGCTAGACGGTTACCTTAGTTTGTGTATGGGTTTACACTACCTACGTGGATATAGCACGTGGACACAGACATTATATTATTGATTATTTAGTGGATCATTTTAATATTTTAGAATAAGAATTAATTGGATTATTAATTTATTCTGAAACATTGGAAGCAAATAAATTGAACAAAATCGAATATGAGTTTATTCGAGTCAACTTATATTGAATAATGAATATGAAATAAGTATTTAATATTAATTTAAGTTTTATATCCTAGATATTTTATTTGAGTAAATTAATATTTGATTAAAGTTAATAATGCATTTACGGGTGAAAACTATTTGTACTAATTTATTCAATATTTTATTCTTACTAAAGGAGAATCAATTAATCATACGTTACATTTTTTATTATGGAAACAAATTAAGTTTCCTTTATCGTTACCTTCGACAGGAAACGGGCAATCAAGAGGTTAGATTGTCTGTTCTAAAAGTTGAAAGGAAAAAGGAACGATAAAAGAAAATGAGAGAGATTGTAATCCCAAAAGATACAGAGAGTTTTTACTTGTAAACTGAAGAAGAGTTTTGTGAGCTTCCGATTTTGAGACTTGACGGATCCAAGAGGTTAGCACCTACCGAATCGTCGAGTGTTCGTGATCGCGTGCGTATGGATATCTTAAGAGGAGTACACGTGGGGCTCTCAGTCGTTTGAGATTTTATTTGTTACGCCGAAATTTACGAGGCCGGTATCCATGTAAGGGTATTCTACAGTTTTATATTATGCGTACTGCGAGTTGATTTGGGCAAATTTTTAATTATTTTATCTTCCGCTGCGTCCTAAAAACTATCAAGTGGCATCAAAGCATGCTCGTGGTTGGAACGTATAATTCCGATATTTGTTTTTGATGTTATTATAAACGAAATCATAATCTACAGAATGTTAAATTCTACAACATGATATTTTAAGATTTTGTTTTATAATTTTTTGTCCGTAAAAACTAAGACATGTTTAATCTCATTGGAAATCTGGGTGATGAGATTTAATATTAACTTAAAAATGAGATTTAAGCTTATAATTTTATTGGAAAAAAATAAATTATACATAAAAATTATTTCGATCATACTAATATTAAGAAAATAATATTAGATAGATTATGTTAATTTCCTAGAACATCGCAAAATTGCAATTTAAAATTCGAAATCTTAATATTAGAAATTTTATAATAAGATTACGAAGAATTTGGGAAATTTCACGAGATTTTTGATTCATTTCCTTTTATAAATTAGTTAATAGTAAGGAAATGTATGGGTGATCAGAGATCACATAAATGTTTTACCCAAATTTTTAAATTGCTAAATTTAAGATTATCAATTCTAAATCTAGAATTCCAAAATTATTACTGGTAAAATTAACAGTTATAGATTCAAGTATTCAACCGTTGGTTAGGCTAACCCAAGGGAATTAATAATGAGATTCGAAACGAATGAGAACGATAATAAAAATATTATAATAATTGGCCGAGATAAGAAAAATTATTTGAATTAATCATCCCAGCCGACTAAGAAATTCATTAACAATTTTTTTTTATTATTAAGGGTCGGTTGAAATGGACAATTTTGTCTTACAACATTTTATACAGGTGAGACAATATTAAAAATTAAATCCCCTTAATATTAAGTCAATATTATAAAATAAAGGCCCTCCATTAATATTTATTATAGTAGTCAGATTTTTCCCATGAGTCGGTACAGCTTAGCTGTGGGCTTCTGGTAGAAAATCTGAAATTTATTCTAATTGTTTAATGGGTCGACTTAACTCAATTTAGTTGACTTGTTTAGCTTAGTAAGGTAAGCTTTTTGAGAGGCAAGTGTTGAGTTTAAGAGTTATTAGACTCAACAGGAAAATACCGAAAGTCACATAGATAATTGTGATTGACGAGTTAAGACCTACTTGTTTCGTATGATGTGTAGATACAGCATAACTGTGTGCATGCTTCATGTTTCAAGATTTTGTTCCCACTACGAATTATTACCAAAAAATTCCCGATTTCAACATTGGGGGCTCTTGCTTTTTAATAAAATAGTGGGAGTTATATTATGGACGAGTGTAACTGATTTTTGGACCCGTTTAAGAGGATACTACATATTAGACATCATTGGTTAATCCTCTTTATAGACGAGTGTCACTGATCTTTAACTGATCTTTTAACTTGATGCCTTTATTTATTTTATGCGCGGAGTTTGTGCACTTTGGCGTCGTTAAAAGCAGTTTTTAACCGGACTGTGAGTAATACGATTGTTGGGTGTGTGACAAAGCGTGGAGAGAATAATGTTGAGTCAATATATGAGCTCTTTTTCATTAGAGAGTTGACATCTAGGCCACTTGATAGAGATATTAGTTACTCTAAAATCCATGGCCATGGGAGGAATGTTTTACATTCAAGTGAGTCTATTATATCTTGGTAATAAAGTAAAACAATTAATTTGTTGATGTTGTATTTTGCGCCGAATTAATTGGGCTGTCGGTTAGATGAAGAGATTGAATTACAGTAATCGGTTCATAGTTGTTTATGGTTTATGATCATTATCCTAACACGTTGGGTGACTAATAAGTATTGCTAGACCGTTACCTTAGTTTTTGTACGGATTTACAAACCTACGTGTGTAGGACCTAGAGGATCGCACGCATAGCACGTGGATACGAACATTATATTATTGATTACTTAGTGGATACTAAATTACTCATTTTAATATTTCAGAATTAGAATTAATTCTTAAATTTCGAAAGCAAATAAATTGTCCAAGATCGATTGTGAGTTTATTCGGGTCAATTTATATTAAATAATGAATATGAAATAAGTGTTTAATATTATTTAAGTTTTATATCCTAGATATTTTATTTAAGTTTTATATCCTAGATACTTTATTTGAGTAAATTAATGTTTGATTAAAGTTCATAATGCATTTACGGGTTAAAACTATTTGTATTAATTTATTTTTTATTCTTACTAAAGGAGAATCAATTAATCATACGTTACATTTTTTATTATGGAAACAAATTAAGTTTTCTTTATCGTTAGCTTTGGTTAATGACGTTATTGAAACAGAAAGGAAATGGGTAATCCAGGGATTAGATTGTCTGTTCTAAAAATTAAAAAGAAAAGATAACGATAAAACTAATGAGAAAGTTTGTAATCCCAAAAGATACAGAGAGTTTTTATTTGTCAACTGAAATGGAGTTTTGTGAGCTTTCGCTTTTGAGACTAGATGGATTTAAGAGGCTAACACCTACCAGATCATCGAGTGTTCGTAATCGCGTGCGCGTGGATATCTCTGAAGGAGTCACACGTGGGGCTCTTAGTTGTTTGAGATTTCATTTGTTTCACCGAAATTTACGAGATACAATTTTCGGGTAAGAGTATTTTATAATTTTATATAATTCGTACTGCGAATTGTTTTGTGCTGAGATTTAATTATTTTATTTTTCGCTGCTCTCAACAAACTAACAGCTTTGTCCCCCAACCGAATGAATCCGAGTCCCTCCAACTCCATTTGAATCCGACAGAGTTATCATGAGTTTTTTGCCCTTAATGTTATAAAAAAAATGCTCGTAAAATGTTATAAAAAATGGAGGAACTTACTTGACCGAGGGAGGTTTTATATATAATGCTTAATTTTATAGAACAATCTTTAGTTGACCCAACAGGTCTCCAACTACTAACAACTAACTTATTCCATGACATCCACTCACTCTTGTTCATGGTGACTTACTTGTCAATCACGACTTCTCTCATTGTTTTTTAAAATTAAAAATCCAAAGGAAACAAGTACGTGTGAAATACGAATATTTGTTTCCCATCCTTGCCAAACGCGAGTAACATGTGTTCAATGACATGTTTCCCATCCCGGGTGGGGCATCGTTGTACAGGAAAATGACATCAGCCTTATTTTCCAACCACAAGAATTTTATTTCCCCCCCGGGAACTACGTTTTCATCCGATTAATTGGTAGGTCCACTGAAACAATATTTTTTAGAATGGGAAAAATAATTTGTACGTGGAAATATGTTTAAATGAGAGCTGGGGATATTTTTATCCGGACCATCAATGGTAGTGCCGGTATTACTGGTCTACATGCTCCATACTAAGATAGTTACTGAAATTCTAAATTATGGTTTTCCTATGGAGGTCTACCTTTAACAATTCCCTCGGATGGTGTCAGAATTTTACGGACAGAGGCCAGTGATGAACGTTGGGGTGCTGTCAAAATGGCAAGAAGTATATTTCATGTTACATGCCAATCCTCAAATGAAGAAAGAAGAATGATCAAAACTTTATCTCTACGGAACCTATCTCGTTTCTTTTATCATTCTCGAATTACTTGTTTGGATCGGTCTAGAGCATTGATGGAGGTTTTCATAGATAGTAACTCATTTTTCTGACAACAATTTTAATAACCCTCGGAGATGTTGGGATACAAGTGGTAAAATAAGTTATGCCAAAATTTGTACCCATAATCGACGTCTAACCATTAAAGAATGAAATTACAATTCATACTTTTCATACTTTCCAAACAAAGGTTAACATCGTAGAGAATGACCTTGAACTTCCCGAGCATAAACCGTGGGCGCCTGGAGAAAAATATAGTGGCCAACCCGTTACTATGGTGTCATTTGCCCTTTGATCCAGGCGGTTTGTAACACGACATACGACAACGTCTCGCACAACAAAGCAAGTACTTTCAATTCCCGCAAAACTGGCGAATAACATGGGCTCACAGTCTTAACAAAATCGCGTACACTTACATGGAGATCCAACCATATAGAGTTTGGCACATACCATGGGATCATGCCATTTGGTGTTAGGTCTTGAATCCCTAATGTATTCTTTTATTTTTAAAGCTTCTTTGTCCGTATTCAAACCACTTCACAATGCTGGGTAAGACTCTCAGCTACGATCGCCTCACCTTAAGAGGGGGGCTTATGTTGGCATGGCAAAATCTCGGGCCTGATTATGAGGAGCTCATAAATTTATGCCATTTTATGAGAAACCTACAAACCCATTTCGCCGACCCATATCAAGTTAACCAAGACCGTGACATAAATTTTGGGCTTATTTTATAAAGCCCATAAGTCTAGGGGTCTTTAAGAGTGTTTACAAGCCCACCATTATGTGAGCCCGCCAAGGAAGTACTAAGTCTACAAAGGACTGTCTACGAGGATCAGAAAAGATCTTGACTCCGAGTTTTTTGGAAAAAGGATTACGGGGCCACGTTCCCATGATTTGAAAAGATCTTCACCTGGAGAAAATCTGGGACACGTCTCTAATTTATCTGATTTAACATAAGAAAAGGAAACTGTTAAGTCTACGACATGGATAAGAGCCACGTATACCAGGATCAGGTTGTTACCAAGATTCTAGGAAGTTGTTTGAGAGAGCCACGACCTAGAGAGACTCTTTGAGAACGTGTCAAATACCCCATAAGCCACAAGATTCAGTATAAAAGGGAGAAGATCTTCCTTGAGAAAAATCACGATCAATTCAGCCAACAGAAGCTTTATTTGCTCGTCACCCCTTAGTTGTTAGGATCCCCCGACTTGAGGTTTCATTGGTCTTCACTTCTACCGTCAGAGTGAGCAACCGTAGCTCCGACAGCCAAACTCCGTCTTCACTTCCACCACCAGAGTGAGCAACCGTAGCTCTGGTAACAAATCCCCGCCAACATTCCACCGCCAGGACGAGCCACCGTAGTCCCGGCAAAACAGCTCCGCCTTCGACTCCGTCACCAGGGTGAGTAATCGTAGCCTTGGTATCCACATCCGCCACCATTCACGGCCACATTCCATTCACCAAGCCCCAGCAACTAGTTTTCGCCATCCAGAGTCGCAAGTCTACAGCACTCTGTTATCAAGTCTACGACGTCATCGCCCGGATTTACAAGTCCACAGCGCCTGGCGTCAAGTCTACGACGTCCCCATCACCCAGATTCGCAAAACTGCAGCGTTCAGCGGCAAGTCTACGACCTCGCCTCTTAGTCTGCAGCGCCCAGAAGCAAGTCTACGACGTCGCACCACCGTCCTTGCTTTATTTTTATGGCTGTAAGCACCTTATTTTTATTGTAAGACTTCGCATATTTAATTCAATCGATTTCATTTACTTACTGGCGACCACATCTACAAACCCTGTGAGCATCAGTGCGAAATATATCCGACGTGATCCGTTTTCGACGCGAACAGGAACGCAAACCGAGTACCAATGGAGCAAGTTAACCTTGACCATAATACAGGGGAGGTAGTTGACGTGCCATAACTTTCCCGTCCAGAGTCGGATCAATACGAAATCAGGTGATATATGTTCGCTGAAACGCACATGCAAGTATACGGGTCAAATAAGTAGTAAAACGATGAGAAAGAATATCGTCCCACGAAGATTGTTCAGAATATTTAAATCTCAATTTAATCGAAGTAAAGTTTTGATTTGTTTTTAAAGCTTTAATGCAAGAATGAAAATATCAACTAAACAAAAGCAAGTATAGAGTAAATCAATGGATGAAAAACCGGGACTACGAATCTCCTATCGTTCGCGAACTATCTGCACTCTTCTCTTCCTCAATTCTCTTGATTTAACGTTGACTAACCACAATTCTTATAATTCGTTAGACCTCTCTCGAATTTGTAACGGTGAATTATAAATTACCTGCAAACCTATATCTCTATAGTGATGTACGAGCAACTATAACCCTTTTAAGTGCCAATTGCTGAATTGGTTACCTACGAGCGTATATCTCTATACTCCTTTGAGTTAACCTGATCCCTCAGGCTTAACCTAGGTTATATTCTCCTTCTTCTAATCCTAAGTCCCTTTCTCGAGTCTACTCAAGAATAAGAGATCAAACACACCGAAGATCAACCCGATTTGCAAGCATTAAATACAAGAGAATATAAACAAACATGAAACATCGTGAATTAAGTCTAAAAAGAGAGTAAACAATTGACTACACGAATCGGTTCATCACCATCCTAGATAAAAGTTTAGTTATGCATGCTACAGACAAGCAAGACATGAAAAGAAAAGAAAGCAAAGTCTTGATCTTCTTATCTAATCTCTCTCGTCGGTCGTCTCGCAGCCATCGTCCCCCTAACAAACCACAATTTAAATCCCTTTTATAGCTAGGATAGATATCCTGAATCACTAAAGGTTTTAGGAAATATTATAAAAAGATCTTCTCGTCATGAGTGGTCACACCAAATCATCGTGTGGCCACACAAAGCTTTCTATCCAATTCTGCTATGCTCGTGTGGCCACACCAAATCCTCGTGTGGCCACACGACTCTTCCTGTCCACCAGCTCCTCCCTCAACAAGTCTACCCTCTACCTTCTTGTCACTCCATCATCAAGATGTCTTCCTCGACATGGATTTCTAATGCGCGTCGTCAACGCAACAAAAATAAATTCATGTTTTGACCTAACTAGAATAGCAAGGGCAAGCAAGGGTCAATCCCATAGAGTCATTCTCGGCAATCGGTCAAGGTCAAATAGAAAGAAAGTTGATTTTAAGTAAAAGCGAGAAATAAAAGAAAACAACTAAGGTTTAACAGTGTTAATAATATCTAGGACATCTAACTTCCCCTCGCGTCTTATGCACCCGATCCCCTTCTTCATACTGCTACCAAATTATTATAATTGCTAACATAGGTCGCTAGACTCTCCGAGTAGTCCTCCCGAACATCCTAAAACGTACCACCGTGTATCGAATTTCCTACTCTATTCTTAGACAAGGAACTAGTGATGACCCATCAAATTCAAACCCTATATAGTTACCTAAGGTGTTCTGGTATATCCCTATCCTTCACGCTAAAGTCTGGTATCCCAACACATAGACTTCTTAGGCTATCCAATTCAAGATCTAACCTAGACTACCTTCCTCAGTCTCCCTGGGTTATCAAATCATTGTTTAAGGGTGATCAGTCAATTAACACGCATTAAGAACATAATTGGATAAACAACTAATAAAAATCCAAACCACATAAAGGAAGAAGGTTCACGATTACATAAGAACACGAGGTTCCATCATAGCTCTAGAAAAACGATCTAGTTCATAGCTAAAGAAAATGAAAGCAATAAATCAATCCAAAAGTAATTGACTTGAAGAAAACGAAGAAAAATAAAGTCGGTGGAATCGTCTTCGTCGTCGGCTCTTATCTTCAATAGCCTCCTAGGTCGAATTCCCCCTCAAATGGATTGAAAAAAGTGTTTATATATGTCCTATAAATAATCTTAGAAAATCTAAGAAAATCTGAAAGGGAAATATTCTCGGCGTCCGTACGTGCAAATACATGAACTGTTTTGTCCATTGACTGACACTTCGTTGCAGCTGCGCTAAACTCCGTTGCAGCTGCAACAAATGTTCGGCCTCCTCTCTTGCGTCTCGCTCAACTGCAATGATTTTATTGCAGCTACACCGACCATTCAGATCCAACTTTTTCATGGCTCCTCCTTCCATCTTCAACTCTTTTTCCTGTCATTTTAACTACCAACATAATCAAAGTATACGAAAATGAGGAGACACTAAAGTAACCAAAAATACCTCACAATTAAAAGACTAAAATGCCTAACACAAACCAAAATCAAGTCTAAAACATGATCCCTTAACTCTATTTTCATAGAGTTATCAATTTCGCATCGTATGGACTCATTTTCCTGCAATGGACATCACAAATGCGAAAGTATCCATGCCAAACGACTAAAACGAAAGTAACATGCAAACTAACTACATGAACCTACAAATATCAGGTGTCTAATACTAATCAAGCTCGTAAATGAAACATATAACTCTAATTTCTTAGAGTTAACACCCCCAAACCTAATTTTTTGCTAGTCCTGAGCAAACCATAAAGAAAACAATGCACCTAAATACTCTAATGAAAACCTAATCAAGGTATTCGGGTCATCAATCAAGCTCTTTGTTCTCAAATATCAGCTATAGCGTAGTTGGATTCCTGCCCTTGCCAAACTCGTATTTCAACAACCTCATGTTCCTATCCTCCACCATCTTTTCAGGAAAAACATATTTAATAAACATATTTTCAGCTTACAACAAGTCCATCACTCAAATAACACATTTCAGAAAGAAGATTTGCAAAACTACCCCAACACCTCGATCTACTTACCCCAGGCATCACAACATTCCACCAAGTTCTCATCTTTTTTTTTTCTTTTTCTCTTGCTCGACTCTAAATGTCTTATCAGTAATAATGGAGACTCATGTAACGAAATGGAGAGTCATGTAACGAGCTTTCGACCAATGACTCCCGAACCAATCGGCCAAAGGCATTAGGTGATAAAGCACCCCTTGGATCTAATAACTCAAGCCGCCACAATCACAACTCATACCACAAGTACTTATTCAGACATTTAATTGGTTGATTTTTTATTCTTTCTTTCTTCTTCTTTTTGCCTGAACATTAGTGCTTAGAGCCTTGGCAAATTTTTTTTATTTATATTCATTCCACCTAACGGTTCACTTCTCAAGGTTATCTGGTTGCTCTACTCCTCTCTGGCTTCCATGTGCTCCAAGAGATCTAGACTCGTTTCAGGCATAAAAATAGTTTCACACCTAGCTTTGGGTAGGAACACAATATCACCACACACAAGTCATAGTTGAGGCTCTCATCCTTCCACACTAGAAGCTTAGCCGATTAATCGTATCATTGAACTCAATTATAGCAACTCCGACTCCCTAGACACACTCGACTTGATAACACATGAATTGTTCCATTTGATGCCATTGGTTGGCGAATGCATTGCTGCTTGAAGACGAAGACACTTGTTCGTCATGATGTTTATGATCAAAATCTTGAACCATCATGCTCATGGTAGCGTCATTAAACGGCCTTTGAGGATGGAGCAATTCTACCTTGGCATCCCAACTCACACCTCCACGCTTGCATAATTCAAAAATTGTAGCGGGGAACAACATCCCGAGCTGGGGATCCTGTAAGGCTTTTGTTAGCATTCGATAAATCAGTGCTCCTACGTCAATATGCTACCTTCCATGATACAGAATATTAGCACAATCATTTCCTTGGTAACATTCGTAGTGTTCGTGTCATGAATAAGACTACTAGATATAAATTGTAACCACATACGGACCTCTAGATACAAATCACTATTTCTAAGGGCCAATGGCTTATTCTCTTTAGACATTCTCCAACTCGAGCTATTGGCTGTGAGACATTCTAGCACATCAGCCAAGCTAAAATCATACTCTAGGGCTGCTCTAAAATCATCATGTTCAATCCTGGGAAGCTCATAGAGTTAGGATATTGCTGCAACAGTAAATCAAATCAATTTTCCTCTTACAAAAACAACATCCGGTGGGTTTCCGACATTACTATTCGCTAAATCCGCAAGTACACGGGTCGCGTTAAGTAATATATAGATGAGTAGAGTATCATTCTCAAGAGGAATCGGTTCAGGAAACCTTCCCGTCGTCCAGGCCAACTCTTTCAAAGTCAAACCGAAAATTGTGAGAAAATCGCAAAACTAAAGAAAATAGCAAATAAGAAACACAAGTAATAAAGCAAAGCGAGTGATTCAAGGATAGAAAACCTAGAACTAAGAATCCCTTAGTTGTTTCGTTACTATCCCACATCTCCCCTCTCCGTTTTTTAGTTTTCGTTTACTAGCCGAAATCCCTAGTTATCATACTCCTCTCGAAGTCCACCGAACTACCCAAATACTCGATCCGTATCTCTAGGCTCACGACTAATTAGATGCATTTAGTTCCAATCTCTTTTGGTTGCTTTCGGTGTATATCTCTATACCACCTTAAATCCGCTGGCTCTCACGACACAAACGAAGTTACTTTAACCACTACTTATTCTCTTAAGATCCTCTCTCGAGTTCACTCAAGCACAAGCGATCAATACGAACGTCAGCCACATGCATGCAAGCCTTAAGAACGAGTGAAGTGAATAAACGAAACAAAAAAAGTGATAGTTCAAAGAAATTCACTAAGAAAGTAATTACACAACCGAGTTCATGACGATCCTAGAAGATAGATTTAATTCCTGTTAAAAATGATCAAACACAAAACTAAAGAAGAAATGAAAAACATCATAAATATCACTTGAAGCTTCGTCGAATGTCTTCGTGTGTGGCCCGGAGTGATATCTCTTGCTATACACACCCTTCCAGAAGGTTGGACGTCCATTTTTTGTACCTAAAAAAACCCTAGAGGATCTTGCAAATATGGAAGGTAGAGAAAATTATGGAAATAAAAATATCCCTTCCGCGTCCGTACCTGCAGTTGCACGAAAATCTGGTGTAGCTGCACCAAACATTTTGTCCGAACTTCTGACAACCCTGTGCAACTGCAACACTTTCCAGTGTAGCAACACCAACTTTCTGCCTATCATTTGACACTCCTGTGCAGCTGCAATGGCTTTCTCGTGCAGCTGCATCAACTCTCTGTGAAACTCCATCCGTCCTCCTTTCTTCCGAATTTACCTACAATATTAATAACACTACCAGTAATACCCAAATCTATGTAATATACGAAATATTATACTATATATCAAGGATTTAGCCAAATATCGTGCACTTAGAGGGATAAAAGTATATATTTATAATAATTTATCACACCCCTAACCTAGATTTAGCTAGTCCCGAGCAAAACAAACACATGGTTTTATTGGAAAATAATAACCGAGGGATCATTACATATCATTCGCTCTCAGATGTCGGTCATAATATACGGACACACGAAGCTTCAACCATTTTCCTCAACTCATGCTTCGACAGTCTTTTATGCCCAGACACTCAGCTCACATGACATACATGCCACGACAATTATGTCACTCCACATACCTACTCAAGTTCATGTCATAAGACGAATTAACATTAATATTGCTCACCCCAGTATTCATCAATTAAACACTTTCTCTTCTTTTTTTTTGCACGACTCTAAATGCTTCATCAATAGTGGGAATGCTCATGTATCGAGTGTTCAATCGGTGTTTCCGGAACCAGATGGCCCCGGGCACCGGGTGATAAGGCACCCCTCGGATTTATTAACTCGAGCTACCGCAATGTGACTCGCATCACAAGCACATATTCAGGTGTTTTATCTAACTTTATCACTTTATTCTTTTTACTTTTTTTTCACACCCAAACAGCGGTCCTCAGAGCCTTGGTAGTATTTTATCCTTTTTATATTTCGTTCAAAATTTATGGAGGTTCTCTTTCAAAATGCTAAAAACTCCTATTTTTTCATTTTCTTTTTCGGCTCTAGGAGTTAGGAATTGTTACTGTCACACACATAATTAGCATGAGATGGGATTTAAAACTACTTAATACAAATCAAGTCGATGATCTAATTCTCCTATGTCCTTGTTAGCCGACATAATTCATCATCGAACACAATCTTTTAAATAATTCCCCAAGGTAGGTAAAAAAAATTTAAACAGAACACACCCAAGGCAACTAAGACAAAGCAGCGGCAACTAGGCGATGTACACCCCCAAACCTATGTAACAACGTCCCGATGTTTATTCAACTAAAAAAACAGAAAAGAAAAAAAATGGAGAACTAACCTGATCAGTGGCCAGTCTAGCTTTAGTTCCTTCTTATTATGGTTGGATTGCTTCCCAACAAGCGCTTGGTTTAACGTCCTTATCTTGACGTTCCTGGTTCGTATGCTTCATGCAATGTAAGTATCGATATGCCCTCCTCCATGATAATGTTTCACCCTACTAGCGTTAACTTTGAACCTTGTGTGGTCTTTCGTGTTTTCAACCTCCAATGCGTCGTCATAAGGAAACACCTTTGTCACTGTGAACGTTCCCGACCATGTTGCTTTCAACTTATCTGAAAATGTTTTAGTCGTGGATTAAACAACAAAATAAGTTGACCTGGTTTAAATTGGTGTTCCGAGATTCGTTGGTCGTGCCAATGCTTTGTATTTTCCTTATACATGCATGAATTCTCATATGCATCCTGTTGGAATTCTTCCATCTCATTGAGTTGCTCACCAGCGGCCTTCAAGTCGAAATTCAGCTTAGTGGTTTTGTGCATGTAGATGGATGAGCAAATACCCACAATATCCTCGGTTGTCCAACCGATTCCCTTTTTATGTTGCTGTAGCACTTGTAGCAGCAATTCCTCCTGTTCATTGGTTAGATCAGTTGAATTTATAACACGTAGGTTGCTGGACTTACCTAAAAAAGAATATCGTAAATGCTTGAGAAGTGGTTTAAGTTGAAGCTGGGAATGTTCTTCTACGATGGTTTGTCTTGTGTGATCACTCGGTCTAACGGTTCCACTCTTGTAATGCGACTAATGTATGATTCTTCCTCTAGTTCTTTCTCTACCGCTTGTACCTCCATAGTAATCATCATTTCTTCGTTCGAAAAACTGGCATACATCTCTAAGAGGGATTCATATGAAATGTCTTCGAGTATGTCTAGGAAATTGCATTCATCGCGATCATTAGGCATATGCATAGCTTTGCATATATTAAATTTTACCTCATCATCATTCACGCGCATTGTGAGTTCACGTTTCTACATATCAATAAGAGTCCTCCCGGTTGCTAGGAGTGACTTGCCTAAAATGATTGGGATCTCATGATCCTCCTCAAACTTCAAAATCACAAACTCAACCAGAAAAATGAATTATCAACTTTAATTAACAAATCTTCAATAACTCCCCGGGATATAAATAAGATCGATCAGCTAATTGAAGAGCCACATTGGTTGGATTTACCTCACCGATGTTGAGTTTCTTGAATACTGAATATGGCAGTTTATACTGGCTCCCAAGTCACAAAGTGCTTTTCTAAAAAATTCGTTGCCAATCTTGCATAGAATTGTAAATTTACTTGGATCCTTAAGCTTCGGTGGTAGTTTCTTCTGTAGAATTGCACTACACTCTTCTATAAGTGCAATTGGCTCATGATCCCCTAATCGACGCTTCTTAGACAACACATCCTTCATGAACTTTGCTTATTTTGGCATTTGCTCCAATGCTTCTGCAAAAGGGATATTTATCTTCAACTTTTTGAACATGTCTTGAAATTTCTTGAATTGCACCTCATCGTTAGCTTTCTTAAGCCTCCGTGGAAATGGAATTTTAAGTACAAATGGAGGTGGACTGGTGCGTATCTATGTAATCGCATTTGTGTCAGTCTGTTTTGGTTCTGTATTACCCTCTTTAAGGATACGACGCTTCGAACGCGCATGTTCCTTCTCTTTTTCCATTCGTTCACAAGCTTCTTCAAAATCTCGCCCATTCCGAAGGGTTATCGCATTACAGTATTCATGCTTCGGATTTGGTTCTGTGTTGCTTGAGAGGGTCTCTTGTGGCCACGTAGTCAAAGAGTTCGCAAGTTGGCCTATCTGGATTTCTAGTTGCTTGTTAGAAGTGGCATGATCCTTATTTCCTGTTGTTTTCTCATCTCCTCTTATTGTCTCCATACCTCTTCTTGTTGCTTCCTTGCGTCTTCCTGCTCCTTCATTGCTTCCTCCTAGCTTGTTATCAACTGTCTTAACAAATCCTCCATGTTAGATTTAATCCCACCTGGGGTTGTGAAATGCGGCCGCATAACCAGGAGGTTGATTCAACCTTGGCTGCATTTGTTCTTTCTAGCCTTGGTTATTTCTCCAGGAGAAATTTGAATGATTCCGCCATCCAGGATTGTATGTGTTGGCAAATGCATTGTTTCGATTATTTGTGTCCACAAAGTTGACTTCATTCATGTCTTCATGTGGCTCCGTGGCTTGCACTTCAGAATAAACAACATTAGCAGCGCGTGGCGATGATCGAAGAGCGTTTACCTTTGTGGTTAGTGCTTCCATCTGGGTACTCAATGACGTTAATGCATTTACTTGATGCTTTCCGACGAATTCGCGAATGGATGTTTTCCGTTGGCCAATATTTGTTATTTGCTTAAATAGGTCCCAGGACTCATCCGGCGTCTTATTCACGATGGTTCCACCTGCCGCTGAGTTCACCGTGGATTGGAGAGAATCTCCAATCCGTCGTAGAAGCTCTAGACCAGCATCCACTTCAGGATCTCATGGTGTGGGCACAATCTGAGTAATTCCTTGAATCTTTCCCAAGCCTCGTTCATGGACTCCACTAGTTGTTGGCGAAATGATGTGATCTCGTTCCGAATCTTTATTTTCCTACGAATGCTCGTGTCAAGTCTTCCCACGAATGAATTGACTCCGGTGGGAGTGAGTAGAGCCATGCTCGTGCCTTGTCTCTTAGTAGGAACGGGAAGAGCCTTAGTCGTATTGCATAAGGGGTCGCTCCATTAAACGTGAAAGTGTCAAAGATCTTTAAATCGAGATAAATGCCAATGAGGGTCCTGGTTTAGCAAACCTCTCAAACTGTTATTTTCTATCATGTTCAAGATTGAAGGCTTGATCTCAAAATTATGCGTCTGAATTGCGGGCAAAAGGAATGGCGTGTTCTCTAATGGTGTTGGCTAAGAATAGTCTCGCATAGTCCTCCTAGGTTGCGGATTTACAACCTGATTGTTGCTCTGTGCTTCCATAGCCCGTCGTTGATATCTTCTTAGAATTTGAAATGTTCGTTTGTTTTTTGGGTCAGGCTCAATCTCCTCACCTCGTTGATTGCGGCACATACACCTGAAAAATTTGATTAGAAGATCAGTGGCTTGATCGTTAAAATCGTTCTTACTATAAGTAGAAAGACTAGCCTATAGCCATATTCCCCGGCTGCGGCGCCAAAAACTTGTTCACTAAATCTGCAAGTGCATTTAAGTAGATCATTAAATTTATTAGCCAAAAACTTGTTCACTAATATTCCGTGGATGATATCTCGTGGCTAAATTTATTTTGATAAATATTGCTTTTGTCACCATATATAGTAGGACGAGCTTATCCCCATAAACATGGTGACAATTATTTTTGTCACGTTACTTTTCTTATGGCAAATATTGTATGAATAGCGACAAAACTTTTATCATTATTTGCTAAAAATGTTGTAGTATCTGTGTCGAGACACATTATCGTATTTCTAGGACAAATAATTAATAAAGGCAACTATTTAGTATTAGTTATTTTACTTTTCTGCAAATAAAATTGTTAATAATATAGTTCCACAGATTAATGAGTATATTAATTTGAAATATCCTCTATCAAATAGATGTTTAGAGGGGATATAAACATCTCAAACATCGCTAAGTATAGCTGAGGTCAAGATAAACCAAGAAAAAGTATATTCAAGTTATACTCAGGGGTACCGTGAGATTAGGGATATTGACACGGCCCACTTTAGCGGATACAACATATTGAACATCACTGTTCAATCCTCTTTATGAACGAACGTAAATGATCTTTTGACTTGATACATTCATTTATTTTATATGAGGAGTTTACGTATTTTGATGCCGTTAAAATCAATCATTAATCAGATTGTATATAATACGGTTGTTGGGTGTGTGACGAAACACTGAGAGAATATTGTTTAGTCAATATATGATTCATCGTTCTTGTGATTAAATAGTTGAAATCCTAACCACTTGATAGAGATATTAGTGACTTTGAAATCCATGGCCATGGTAGGAATGTTTTACATTCAAATTAGTTTATTATATCTTGGTAATCAAGTGAAATAATTAGTTTTATGATGATGTATTTTGCATCAAACTAATTGAGATGTCGGTTACATGAAGAGATTAAATTATATACTAATCGGTTCCTACTGGTTTATGATTCATGAATATTATTCTATCACATTAGATGTCTTAAAACTGTTTCTCAATGGTTATCTTAGTTTTTGTATGGGCTTACATTCCCTCCGTGTGTATAACCAAGAGGGTAGCAAACAATAGCACGTTATAACGAACCATATATTCAGTTCTAATGGATACTAGAATTTAATATCGAATTAAAATTAATTGAATTATTAATTTATTGTGGATAAATGAAAGCTAATGGGTTTTACGGTGGACCGAAATTATTAGACAAGTTTTGGACCAAAGTTTATTTTAGTTTGGGTTTGGGCTAAGTCGAGGTGTCAAAGTTAAGTCCATAGTGAAATAAATTAATAAAGGATAAAATAAAATATAAAAATGATCCTATACTTTAATATAAAAGGAGATTTGGTCATAGGGTTAAGAAGAACGTTTAGTCTCTTAAAATTAACTTCCAAGAAAATAGACGTGTCCCAATGGCTAGCACGAGCAATTGTTCGTGTGCGTGGATACGGCTAGATGAGTCAAACTTAAGGCTCTCGAAAACGGCCTGCGGGTGATTTTTCCTACTGTTACGCGTATAGAAATTAAGGCAAGGTACACCCTACATGTATTTCCTTGAGTAGATTTATACCATCACAGTTTCATGGACTGAGTAACTGATATCTGAACTCTTTTGAATTAGAGCACATAGAAACATGTGAAGCGTGTTTACAATGAAAATTGACCAAGAAAGGAGAAAGGGCTTAGGAAACTCATACATAGGGATGTGTGTGGGCCATTGCCTGTTCATGCCAGAGAAGTATATACCTACTTCGTGACTTTTAGTGACGATTTAAGTAGATATGAATATCTACTTAATGAGGCATTAAGTCTGAAACCTTAGAAAGATTTTGAGAGTTTAAAAATGAGATAGAAAATCAACAAGGCAAGAAGATAAAGCCCATTCGGAGTGATTGAGGTTGCGAGTATCTTAGCGATGAGTTCTTTGATTACTTAAAAGAGTGTGACATTGTTTCACAACTCACACCTCCTAGAATACTAGAGTGGAATGATGTTTCAGAAAGTAGGAACCACACACTCATGGATATGGTTAAATCAATGATGAGTCATTTAAGCTTTCCATTATCATTTTTGGGTTAAGCCTTAGAAACAACAACATACATGCTTAACCGAGTTCCAACCAAGTCAGTAGATAAACACCTTATGAATTATGGTTTGGAAAAAGACCAAATTTGTCTTATCTTAAGATATGGTGCTATGATGCTTATGTAAAGAATGATAATTCTGATAGGCTTCCAACAAGGTCGATAAAGTGTTTGTTTGTAGGTTCAAGGAAATAAATGGATACTATTTCTATCTCCTAAGCGAGCACAAAGTTATCATTGATCAATATACTACTTTCTTGGGAAGAGAATTCATTTCTAAAGAGAGTCGTGAGAGTAAAGTAAGTCTTGAAGAAATTTCATACTCTACAAACCAAGGAATTGGTACCACCAGTACCAGCAACTCCAACTTCTGAAATTGTTCAAGGAACGAAAGATCAACGTAAGTCGACAAGAGTACACCGAGAATCAGGCAGATATGGTAGGCTAGTAACCCAACTTGGGGAAGTACTAATATCATGAGGATGATGAACCGTTGACTTATGAGGAATGCTTCAAATGATTCCGAAAAATGGCTAGAAGCCATAAAATCATAGTTGGGAGTCAGTCGATGCACCTGTTGGTGTAAAACCCATGTGGTGCAAGTTGATCTTCAAGAAGAAGATTGACAAAGATGGGAATGTAAATACCTATAAAGCAAGGCTTGTGGCTAAGAGTTTCACTCAACGTGAAGGAATTAAATATGATGAAATGTTTTCCCTGGTTGATATGCTTAAGCCATTAGAATTCTACCTGCGACAGTAGTTTATAAGGATTACGAGATCTGACAGATGGATGTAAAAGCCGTTTTTTTGAATTGAAAGCTACAGGGAGAAGTATTTATGGTAAAACATCCCCGTTTCATTACATCCAAAAATGAAGAAAAATATGTAAGCTTGAAAGGTCTATTTATGGGCTAAATCAAACATCTCAGAGTTGGAATTTGCTATTTGACGAAGTTGTCAAAGAATTTAACTATGTCAAGAATCCATAGGAACCTTGCATTTATAAAAGGTTAGTGGGAGCAAGTTACGTTCCTAATATTGGATGTTGATAATATATTTTTTATACACAATGATATCCATAGTCCAGAGTCTACTAAGACTTGGCGAGGAGAATGTCTTTCGATGAAATATCTGGGGGAAGTGACTTATATCTTAGTTATTAGAATATACCGAGATAAACAAAATATGTTGCTGGTTTTAAGTCAAGGTACATATATTAACAATGTGCTAAATAGATTTAGCATGCAAGATTTCAAGTGAGGATTCTTGCCCACGAATCCTTTGGGAGTGGAGAATTTCGAAAGATTGATTAAAAATGAAATTGAGGGCAATCGCATGATGAACCAAGAAGTCTTCAGGGCCTATTGTTGAGTGAGACGAAACTTGGAGGTTACGAAAGGACTCATGAAGGTGGCCTTCTTATTGGGCGTGCCGACGAGACTGTGCAACATATGGCCCTAAGTCAAGTAGCACACAAAATTGTTGTTGCAAAAGGTGAGGACGTAATTCAAATTGTAAGGGTAGTGCTCCCCAACGAATGGCACATATGCTCAAATGCATTGTGTGATTGTAACCCTCTCAATTGTGGCACCCCACAGACACAACCAATAGTTAATATACATTACGACGCGTTGATGTTGTCGGTCGAGTTCACCGGAGAGGGACAAACGACGTCAGAAGGTAATATAGTCCTTTTATATATGACAAGTCTCTGACAATACCTCAGGCTTTCCTTGAGGATTGGTTACAGAGGCAACCTTTGTCTCTTAGGAAACGTATGCATCAGCTGCACATTCAAACAACATTTAATGACGTCCCTCTAGGACGTATCTTCGTTGATAACGGAGCCACCGTGAATGTTCTACCTTGAGTGTTTACAAATATCTAGGAAAGGATATATGCAGTTATGAAAAGACAGAGATAAATGTCAGTGGTCTTAATGGGAAAGTTTGTCCTTTCATGGGATAGAAACATTACGCCTGCAAGTGGGACCTTATGAACAAGAGACAACTTTCTTGGTTATTGATATAATGCCAACATTTAACACTCTTCTAAAGAAAGACTGACTACATAAGGCAGGATGATCCCTTCCACACTACATTGGGAGTTAGTCATTTAAGAAAATAATGGTCCCGAAATGGTCATATGAGAGGAAATTATTAAAAGTAGTAACATATCATGTGTATATGTTGGAGTATTAAAACAAGTGAAGGACTAGACACTCAAGCAGAGATATGATCCGAAAGACCCAGCTGAGGGACCAATGGACTTACCATTCGAAGGCTTTAAGTACTTGGTATCATATGACATTTGCCCATAAGTGATGCACCATCCAATCACTGCAACTGGTTCGGACGATACGTATCCCTACAAGCACAAAATGTCAGCACTCGTGTAAACCTCACCCTTTCAGACAAGGACATAAAAGAAGCTGGATTAGGAGACTATTCATCAGAAGGAGTTGTTACACAACATGATCAAATGGAGTGGGAGCCCGAGGGAGCCCGAGGAGTTGTTACTCAATCGATGAAGTCCGTTGAAGTAAAATGTGGCTGGTGTATTGCGTTTATTAAATGTCTAAAAGTTGTAGGGTCAAGCATATATCGGTTAGGAGTATGAGCAGACACACGTGGAAGTCGTTTAGTTCAAAACGTGCACGTAGATGCATATTCCAATGATTTGGATTATTATGATCACTATAATACCTCTATTATTATGTGCGACCCCACGATAGAGGTAAACATAGGAACAAACAGACACAATCGCATAACATACATTTGCTCATTATCGAGGGAAACCATATACAATCTATTGGACAAGTGTTGCATGACTATAAGGGCTACTTCGCTTGAGTTATAAATGCCTGGATTGGAGAGAAGTTAAACATAAATTACCAATATTTGAATGGAATAAACCACTCAAGCAATCTCTCGGGCGAATGTCAAATAAAGTAACTCAACTAGTGATAAAATTAAGAAATTGTTTAAAGATTGTTATATTCGTACTACAAAATATATTGAATGGAAATCAAACTGTAGGTCCTCTTGGCCAACCATCTGGAAAGTTTGATTACATTATGGATTACGGGACATCACACCCTAAGCCGGAGACAGACCCAATCGCTCCATCTGGATGGGGAGACGTGCTTACTGCAAAAGACATAGAAGAAGTCCCGCAAGAGGTCAATTCGGGTGAAAACCCCGTAAGGAGAGATACGAACGGCCAAAAGGATAACGAAGGTGGTAAAGGAGAAGTTGCGAAGAGCCAGCAGAACGCTGTCGCGGATTTGGAGCCCGATAGACTCCTGAAAAAGGGATCTATGGACCAGAATGAAGAAAGAACTGAAGCAGTCGCCGATGTCCTTCAACGACTTCAAGTCTACCAGGGACACCATTGCTGTAGATAACCCATCTCTTGGTTTTCAATAAACTCAGAAGCGCTTAGAGCGCTTAATGCTTATAGTAAGCCCGTGTCTACCGATTTAGGTGAAACTGAGGGGCGCGAGTCTTTGATGACGCCGTGTGACCCATTAGTTAGCATTAATTTGGGAAGCGAGACTTCTCCTAGGATTCTTTTTATCAGTTCTTCAGTTAATAAAGAACTTTTTGATGCGATTAAAGGAATACTGGAAGAATTTAAGGACTACTTCGCCTGTGATTATACTGAGATGCCAGGGCTAGACCGTAAACTAGTGGAACACACCCTTCCCATTAAGAAGGATTTTAAAAAGGTGCAGCAGGCACCAAGACGCATGACTGGGGAAGTGACACAACTAGTCTTCAAAGAAGTTAAAAAGCTTTTTCGAGCAGGGTACATAAGAACGTCACGCTATACCGAGTGGATTTCTAGTATCGTATCCGTATTGAAAAATAATGGTAAAATCAGAGTCTGTATAGATTTTAGAGATTTGACCCGTGCTACTCCAAAGGATGAGTATCCTGTGCTTGTGGTGGATGATCTTATAGACAAGACAGTAGGGCATGAGATTATGTCCTTCATGGATGGGTTCTCTGGTTATAACCAGATCTTCATCGTATAGGAGGATATACATAAAACAGCATTCAGATGTCCTTTAGGAATATTCGAATGGGTAGTAATGCCATTCGGACTGAAGAATGCTGGTGCCACCTATCAGTGGGCAATGAATGCTATATTTGATGCTTCTCTTGGCAAGACAGTGGAAGTCTACATCGACGATATAGTCGTCAAGTCGACAAAGGAAGAACTTCATGTCGACCATCTCAGAAATGCTTTCATGAAAATGAGAAAACATCAACTTAAACTAAACCCACTTAAGTGCGCTTTTGGAGTTAAAGCGGGGCAATTTTTTGGCTTCCTAGTACATCAACGTGGCATTGAAGTCGATCAAAACACGGTAAAAGCCATCCAGAATCTAGCAGCACCAAGAAGCAAAAAGGAATTACAGGCTTTCCTTGGAAGGGTGAATTACCTGCGTAGATTCATCGGAAATGTTGCAGGAAAGACTGAGGCGTTTGCCAACCTATTAAGGGGAAAAAATGATTTCAAGTGGACAGAGAAACACGAAGAAGCGTTTAACACTTTCAAAAAGTATTTAACACGCTCACCAGTCTTGGTACCCCCTCAATACGGGAGACCCTTCATTCTCTATGTAGCTGCCACTGAAACGACCATAGGGGCCATGCTGGCGCAGATGGATGAGAGTGGACGTGAAAGGGCTGTTTATTACTTGTCAAGGCAATTGACACCAATTGAGGTCAGGTATGCTCCAAAGGAAAAGTTGTGTCTATCGGTATTTTATGCCGTCATGAAGCTTAGGCATTACATTGGGAACGGCGAAGTCTACGTCATATCCAAGTCGTCGATTATCAAGTACTTCTTTGAGAGTCCATTGTTAAGTGGACGGATTAGCAAATGGAGCTTAATTTTGTCTCCATATGATCTGAGATATAAGTCTCAACAATCAGTCAAAGGACAAGCACTGGCTGATTTTCTAGTCGACCATGACCCGGCCTTGTCTATAGAACAAGAAGAAGTGACCGAAGAGGTCTGGCAGGCGTAGTTTGATGGCTCGTCCACTAAGAATGAAGCTGGGATAGGAGTTCATATAATATCCCCGATGGGTAAAGACATCAGATTAGCTTTTCGTCTACAAATAATACCCACCAACAATGCTACAGAGTATGAAGCATTGATAACAGTACTGAAAGAACTCGTGGTACTAAAGGCAAAGCAAGCCCGTCTCAGGGGAGATTCTCAGTTAGTTATTAACCAAGTTAACAAAGAATGCACTTGTCATGGCAAGCTACTGCCATATTTCGAGACAGTACAGCGGCCAGTCACACGATTTGAAGATATCACTTTTCAATTTGTGAGACGTGATGAAAATGCAGTAGCTAATAGCCTAGCGCAGTTAGCTTCAGGATACAAAAACAGGACAGAACAGGGTAACATACTTGAAATAGGATCGCATTTGCAGTCAGAAAAGAATGTCATGGCCGTAGACATAATGAGCCAAGATAAAGACTGGAGGAAACCAATAGTAGACTTCTTTTCAGACCCTAGTCAGGAGGCCAAACAGCGAATCAAAGTTCAAGCGCTGTCATACGTCCTCTTGGACGGTGTACTCTATAGGAAGGATACAAGCGGAGTCCTTTTAAGATGCGTAGACTTAGATGAGGCTACTCCAATAATGATGGAGACCCATGAGGGACTCTGTGGGTCACACCAGGCAGGGATAAAAATGTGTTGGATTATTCGTAGACATGGTTTTTACTGGCTGTCAATGATGAAAAATTACATTGAAATAGCCAAAGGATGTTAAGAATGCCAACAACATGGCCCGATAACTCGTGCCCCTGCAACTGACCTTAGCCCGGTGATCAAACCTTGGCCTTTCAGGACCTGGGCTCTAGATGTGATAGGGGAAATTCACAATCACTCTAGTCGAGGGGATGCGTTCATCTTAGTAGCAACAGATTACTTCACCAGGTGGGTAGAAGCTCAAGTCTACAAGAAAATTGACCACAATGAAGTCATTAGTTTTCAGCGGACTTGTATCATTTATGGATTCGGCATTCCCCAGAACATTGTTATAGGCAACGGGACGGTTTTTAACAATGCAAGAGTGAGGGAGTTTGCCGAAGAGTTTGGCTTCTCAATCCTAATTCCACTCCATATTAGCCTCCAATAAATTAATTAAAAATAATATCCAAAAGATGGTCGGGCTTAATCCAAAGAAATGGCATGAAGTACTGAATGATACACTATGGGCTATAAGAGTCACTAAGCACCAAAGCACGGGGGAAACTCCATTTGCGCTAGTTTACGTCCATGACGCAGTGTTGCCCATTGAAATGAGGTACAAGTCGCTTCGTGTCGGCTAACCTTGTCTACAAGACGAAGCCATGCATATAGCCTTGGAAGAGTTGGAAAGAAAGAGGCTAGAGGTTGTAGACAAGATAGAGGTACACAAGCAGAGAATATCCCGTTACTACAACAAGAAAGTTGTTCATAAGCACTTTCAAATTGGCGACTTGGTCTGGAAAATGATTTTACCCTTGAAGTCTAAAGACCAGATTCTAGGAAAATGGTTTCCGAATTGGGAAGGACCGTATCAGGTTAGCGAGACCTTCTCAGCAAATAGCTACAGACTATCGACCCTTGAAGGAGTCTGACAACCTGTAAAAATTAATGGCAAGTACCTGAAACACTATCGGCAGACCATTTTGGAATCTCACAAGAAGATTATGAGTAAACGCTTCCCATTTATATGGGAACAAATTGCTAAGAATTGAATTTACAAGTATATTATAGCCGTTGACTAAAGAGTTTGTTTAGAGGGTGTCATCCCTTGGCTAGTCTACAGCTGGTAAAAATATAGAATGTGTTTGTTTTAAAAGGGTGTCATCCCTCGGAAAAAATTAAAACAATCACCGCCTGCTTGAACTTGTTGCGCTTGGCCTAGGCACTCCGTCTGCCGCCGTCACGAACAGGAAAGTCAGAACCTTGGCCCGGGTCCTCTTGATGGTGACTTCATTCCTCTGTCGAAACCAAGACTTCAATTCATCTTGGTCCTGCTACTCAGAGGCATGAGCAGATCTTTCTGCGAGCAAGGAGTCTACCACAGAGGCCCGCTCTTGAGATCTTTCTCGAGAGCCATAAGGTCCGTAATCTTGGCCTGGACCTGCGCAAGCTGGCGAGTCAAATCTTCTCTCTACCCCCTGAGAAGCATCACATCAGCCTCTCCTTCCGCACGCTTCTTCAGGAAGTCGGCAATCCTGGACTAGGCACCGCGAACTGCCTCAAGGTCTTGTATGTTCGCCGGTCCAAAATTGCCTCCTACATTCCTCGCAATCTGCCTGCATCTCGATAATGGTGGCTGGGGAGTCCTCGATTTCCTTGATGCAGCTCTGAAGGTCCTTAAACTGGTCCTTAGAGAAGGTCTCAATGCGAAGGAGCCTCCCAACACGGTCCACATTCGCCATCAGGCTATTAAAGTCACTCAGGCAGCTTGGAGTTCCTTCCCCTGGTGTCCCGCTTGACGGCTGGCTGGGAGGTCGGCTGGCCGATGATGGACCTGCAACAGCAGAAGGGTTAGTGCTCGTCGCACCTACCACCTTTGGAACGGCAGTCTCTGTTGTAACAGTAGGGGCCTCCGGCTCCTCAGCAGTTGGGACTTCAGGGATTGTGGAAGGAATAGTCTACAAGTTGAAATTTAACATTAATATAGAAGCTAAACAAGTAAAGTCTACACCTGCCATGCACACCTAGGAAGGAGGAGGCAGATTGGCTTCATCGGAAGCTTCTTCCTCAGGGTCGGATTCCCCGGACTGATTTGGACCCTAGGGAGAGAATAAAGTGTTTTAGGCTTTAAAACAGGAAATGGCGTAGACACGAGATTACGTACCGTTTCTCGAGGAGACTCAGTCGCTTGAGGAATTAGAGGAGGCGGGCTCAGAGTCGTGGTCGTTTTCCTGAAAACAATGCCATAGGTTAATTAAAAAAAAGTCGCAGTACCCAATAGTAAAAAGCGTCACATACCTCATAGAAGAGGTCCCTGAAGGCTCCGGGGCCTTGACAGAGATTGGGGTCGGATCTTGAATGGCAGGTCGGCGACGGTTGAACGAGATAGAAATCGGTATGTCCTCGGAGTCAGAGGACTCAGGGGTAGGAGCTCTGCGCTTGCTGGCCGCTCCCTGCTCAACCTGCTTGCCATTGGAGGCAAGGGCCTGCCGGCGAAGACGGGTCAAACGTTTAGCCGGGGGAGGAAGGCCGCTCTCTGGTGAAGAGCCCCCTGAGTCTACACTCAAGACTGCAACTTATATGAGATAAGAATTCTCAATTCAAAGGGCAAAAGAAGATAAGTATAAGTCTATACCAAGAAGCGGCTTCTGTCCTGTCTTCAGCATCATCTCAGAGGACAGATAAAGATCCGGCTCCTTGGAGGTCCGGAGGAAGGACATCCTTTTCAGCAGGGTATCAAACGTGATTGCCCACTGAACGTTAAAAAATTCCGTGGTCGAGACTGGTGTAGACTCAGAAGAAAACTCGATATGCTGGAGTTCTGTCTTCTTGGCCAAGAGACTCATCGATGCCTGGAGGGTTTTCTTAGAAAAAATGGTGGAAATTCTCGTGTTGATTGAGATGTTGGAGGTGTCGGAGAAAGGCACCGAAGAGCTCTGTACAGCGCCGACCTGCCTTGCACAGAGCTGGGGGTTGTAGACTTCGAAGGAAAACCCCCCCCCCCGGCCCCCGACACGCAGACCAGCTCCCTGCTAGTCAAAACTGAATCCCAGTATAGGCCCAGGGTGAGCTTCTGTCGGTGCCTGAAAATGGAGTGGCCGGCAGGAAAAGGGACCCAGTGGCGGCGCTCACTCCGCCTGGTATCTACAATGTGACGGATATGTCCCGTCACGGAGGCATACAGCCACTGGTCCTTGGACCGGCAGCAGGACTCCAGCATGTGCGTCCCGTAGTATGCAACTGGAGTGGCGCCGGAGGGCATCTAGTACCCTGTGAGCCCTGGCATCCACAGACGGGATCATAGATGCACAAGCCATAGGGGGTCGCCGGCTGGATATCTTGGGAAGGGGCTGCTGTACGTCGTCGCCTTGTGCAGCCCCTGGTTGACCAACCCCTACAAAAACGGGGCCCAGGCAATCTGGCTGGAGGCCAAGCTCAGGAAGTTGGCGACCCCGTAAACCAACTTCGGCACGCGCTTGAAGGTGAAGCAAAACATGAACTGGCTCAGCCAGACGCTGAAGAACTCAACCTCTTCAGCCTTTCCCCAGACGGTAGGAGACTGACCTTGAATCATCTCCAGGTGCCTCCTCGCCGTGCTTAGAATCTGGAGCATTTTGGTGGGGTGGTGGTCGTCGTCTACAGGATGGAGGCGGATGGGAACGCCGACCACGTAGCTCCCCGTCAAGAAGTAGATGTCCTCCAAGGTTATGGTCAAAGGACCCTCGGGGAAGTAGAAGCAGTTCACCGAGTCGTTCCAAAACGGAAGTAGACTGGCACATACCCGATGGTCGCAGCGCTTCGCGACCAGCGGAACTCTAATCGAGGAGGAGGGAAGAGTTGGTGTTTACAACACCGATTTCTATTCCCTAAAAGAAAAGAAATAAAAAGGGACTAAACTCGGTGTATATACTACCGAGTTCATGGGAGTTCACTTGGTCTGTCCCACATCAAGACGGGTTTAAGAACCATTTCTTTATGAGGAGCGGCCCATATCACATCAAGACGAGTTTAAGAAAAATTTCTTTATGGGGAGTGGCCCGTCCCATATCAAGATAGGGTTGGGAACCACATAATTAGCATACTTTGGTGAGACGTAATTCCAAACCCCGTCTAGGAACATTTGATAAATACCCATCAAGTGTATTGAGTTGGCGGTCTGATCAGTGTCGCAGTTCTTAACTGGATCTTTATTATAGTGACGCGGTTCGTCAGATTATATAGATGTGTCATCTCAATTATGTCCACTTGTTGCGCACGGATGTATCTGTCCCGTCAAAGGATGCATCAATCTTGAATCTTTCTCAAGCTTGGTGACAAACAACTCTCTATCAGATCTCTGGCTCATCCTTTCCACATACAACCATCGTTCAAACATATCATACATTAGAGATTCAAAAGACTCAAACCTAATGAACTAATAAAAATACAAAAGCATATAAAGATTAAAGATAAACGAACATAAACAAACTAAAAATAATCAAAACTCAACAAACTAGTAGCAATAATGGCGATAAGAGTTGCTACGTGACTCTACTTTCGTAGAATCATCAAATGATTTGAGGAATTTTTATATACTGAGTTGTAGCCTAAACCTCATATTGTAATCGAACGATGTTCTGCCTGTACTTTCACAACAGCATCAAAACGCGGTGCTAGACGCACTTTCGAACGAATGTCAATGGTCTATCTATATACATTATTTCATTACTTGAACATATATACGTACATTTAGTTTGCTTATTAAGACAACTACGACGATTATGATTATCTTGTCTATATAAGCCACAACTATCTATGATTCTCTTACTTGTAGATCTTGGATGCCCATGGGGTTAAACTCTACTTGGGTCGCACTGTCTATATGCATGTGTCTAAAACATGCCAAAATATGTGCACAAGGAATGCGATAAATTTGTCCCTCCTTGCTACTTTATGTACGTACATCTAAATAAATCTTTTTGTAGCTGTTATTGAAATTACTTACAACGTGTCTAATATAGAATCTCCAATGTGCAAATGATTGAGTCCAACCAAGCACGCCTCGACTTCAAGACACCCTTCGAGCTACTATGGAAGATGAAGCCAACAGTAAGTCACTTTCACGTCTTCGGGTGTGTCTGCTATGTGTTCATCCCTAACCACCATCGAAGCAAATTCGACAAGAAGGCGACCAAGTGCATCTTCGTAGGATATGACATAGTGAGAAAAGGATGGAGATGTTGTGATCCTACGACCAACAAGTGCACTGTATCAAGGAACGTCGTCTTTGATGAGGCAACTTCCCGGTGGCCACCTTCAAAGGAAGTAGAAGATAAAGACAAGAACCAGTGGGAAGAAGTACCATTAAACCCAGTCATCGAGGAGACAACAGAAGAAACTCCTATTACCAGAAATAGTGATGAAGAAGAAGATCGACCATGGCAGACCAGAGTCTATCAACGGTCTCCTCAAGATATGATGGAGGAAGAAGGAGATAATACAACACCGTTGAGGAGATCTACAAGATAACGTAGACCTCCGACAAGATACATTGATGCGACACTTGCCGAAGATGTTGATCCACATGAGCCATCAACCTATGAAGAAGCATCAAAGCACAAGGTATGGCGAGAAGCAATGCAAGAAGAGATTTGGGCCTTAGAAGAAAACCAGACTTCGGACTTGGTTCCCAAACCCAACTAAGTAAAGCCAATATCCTACAAATGGATCTACAAGGTAAAGACTCGCTCGGATGGAAAAAATAGAATGATACAAGGCTCGACTTGTCGCTCTAGAATTCTCACAACAGTATGGCTTGGACTACGATAAGACTTTCAGTCCAGTTACAAAGATAACAACTGTCCGAGTACTGCTCACCCTAGCAGCAAGTAAGTGTTGGGAACTTTGTCAGTTGGATATGAAGAATGCCTTCCTACACGGAGAGCTAGATAAAACAATCTACATGGAGCAACCACAGGGTTTAGTAGATAAAGATAAACCAAACTATGTCTGCAAGTTAAGAAAAGCTTTATATGGGCTTAAGCAGGCTCCAAGAGCCTGGTACGGCAAGATTGCAGAATTCCTACTCAACAGTGGATATACTCTTGTCGTAGCTGACTCAACCCTCTTCGTCAAAGTCCAAGAAGAGAAGATTGCAGTGGTACTCGTCTACGTGGACGATCTCATCATCACAGGAGATGACAACATGGAGATCAAACAGATCAAGGAGAATCTTTCTGTACGCTTCCACATGAAGGAGCTTGGAGAACTGAAACACTTTCTTGGACTGGAAGTTGAAGAAATTCCAGAAGGCTTGTTCCTATGTCAAAAAAAAATATGCGAATGAGTTACAAAAGAAGTATGGAATGCTAGAGCGCAAGCCGATATTGACGCTCATCGAGTTCAATAGCAAATTCAGTGGGAATGAAGGAAAAGACCTTGAGGAGTCGACAATGTATCGTCAGGTGGCGGGAAGCCTAATATATCTTACCCACACAATACCTGACATATTGTACGCTGTCGGACTGGTAAGCAGATTTATGTAAGCTCTAAAGAAGCCTCATCTTGAAGTAATTCAATGGATACCGAGGTACATTAAGGGTACATTGGAGTATGAAATACTCTATAAAAGAGAAGGAGACTACAAACTCGTGATGCGGATTGTGCTAGGGATGCAGATTATGCTGGAGATCATGCTACTCGACGATCTACCCCCGGATACATCTTCAACATTGCAGGGGGAGCAATCTCATGGTGCAGTAAGCGTCAGCCAACAGTATCACTATCAACGACAGAAGCAGAGGAATGGAGCTGCAGTTGCCGCAACTCAGGTTACAACGTTGACATGTGCAACTTATGACAGATCTTCACCAGCAAACTGAATATCCAGTACCTCTTTCATGCGACAACCATTCAGCTATCCAGCTAGCTGAAAATCCGGTCTTCCATGATAGAACCAAGCACATAGAAGTTCACTATCATTTTTTAAGAGAAAAGGTGCTACAAGGAAATATCAAGCTTCAATACATTGGAACGAATGGCCAAACAGCTGACATCTTCACCAAAGGGCTAAACTCAAGCAAACTCGAGGAGTTCCGAGCACAGCGGGAAATGACAAGAAGAGCAAGTCGGCGTTGATGGGGAGTGTTAGAAATAACAACACCTAGGTTCTCTTATTTTCTCATTAGCTCTAAAAGGTTCCTAAAATTATCCTAGAAGGCTCCTAAGATTAGTGTAGAAGGTTCTTCATATTAGTCTAGAAGGTTGTAAGATTAGTCTAGATAGGAAAGTCCTTGAATGGTGGAGAATGAATTCATCTTAGATCCTCCCTATAAATAGGGATCCTTAGTTCATTTGTGACTCATCCACAACGAATACAATTCTTCCTTCTCAAATCACTCATCTTCACATTTGCAACTTTCCTTAGTTTTAAGTTGTGGTCGAGTTAAAGAGATAAAGTTACGCGACCACTTAAGTTAGTATTCTGAGCCTTGCGATTCAACAGGTACCACGATAGGTTATCTTAATTTGTTGTGAATATGTAAGGTTATTACACTAAGAGGGGGTGAATTAGTGTTAAATTTCAATTGAGGATTTTTAACTCTTTTTCAACTAGCCCCGTAGTGGAATGAAGCTTCTGTAAATCAAAACCGTAAAGACAGGTTTCTGTAAGACAGAATGTACGAATGTGATTGCACGATTTGTTTGATGCACACAAGACTTTTTATAGTGCTTCAGCAACTTGCTTACGTCCACTCTTCACCCAGAATTTGGATGGTATTCACTCAGACATAACTTAGTAACTATTACAGAAGATGATCAATAATAGACCTTTTATAGCACAAATCAGAAGGTTCTGTACCACAGAAGACTGAGCGGCAAAACACAGACAAAAAGGTTCTGTACTAGAGTAGTTGAGTTGCACAGCACAAACCAGAAGGTTCTGTACCGAATGTGTCAACCCTCTATAGCACATATCAAAAGATTCTGTACCAAATGTGTCAACCCTCTATAGCACAGACCTAAAAGGTTATGTACCAGATATGACTTGGTTTTAAAGCATAGACCGTAAGGTTTTGTACCAAAGATGTTACACTTCTATAGACCAGAAGGTTCTGTATCAGATATGACTAATTTCACAGCACAGACCGTAAGGTTCTGTACCAAAGATGTCGACCCTCTACAGCACAGACCGTAAGGTTCTGTACTACAGGTGACTGATTTTCAAAGCACAGACTGTAAGGTTCTGTACTACAGTGACTGAGTGCACACGTTAGTGTGACTAACAAGGTAACCAATGCGCAATCCCCTCAAGGACAACGACTTCGTGGCGTACCCCAAGCGAGCACGTAGCAAACCCTGCGCAAGCGGACAACGTTTCCTGTCCTAGGATGGATTTTCCCTTCGGTGGCTCCACACGACCTGCACGACCTCCTTGAGATAGTGACTGAGCAAACACAAAGCCCTTGCCCAAGGCTCTCCTGCGTGGTCCCTCGAGACTACGGCTAAGCAAACACAAAGCCCTTGCCTAAGGCTCTCCTGCGTGGTCCCTCGAGACTACGGCTAAGCAAACACAAAGCCCTTGCCCAAGGCTCTCCTGCACACATAGAATACTACACCACAGAAGCTGGTTAGTCCCTCACCTTCTGTACTCCCGGGATTCTGCCCTTCTCTCCGGCCCACTGCACGTTGGCCACACAGCTCTTCAGCCGCACTTCCCACCAACGTCTCCTGCAGCTTCCAACCGAGTCCCTCGTAGCCCCCTAGTCACCCTCCCAGAAGACTTCACCAACGATGCAGCCTTCTGCGGCTAACGTCCCTCGTGTGTGACTAACTCAAACGAACACCAAAGATACAAGCTCTCGGCACACGCTCTCTAGATTTACAACAATTGAGTAGTACAATAGATTATGAGAAATGTGGCTGAATGGTTTTACTTATACAAGAAAGTCTAAGTTAAAACTATAAGGTAATCTTCACGATCAATCCTCTGCTGAACAAGGAAACTAAGAATCATATAAAAATAAAATAAATAATTAACAAATTCGTCACTCCCATGCATATATACTTTTAGGAAATAAAATCATAATAATTAAGATTTAGATATGATAGAATTCCCATGTATACTTGCGCTACAAAAGGTTTTGGCTGAATTTGGCCCGCAACCTTCTGTAAATGGAAATAATCAAAGATTAACTTCCATATGAATTAAAACCGAAACCATTCTGTTTAGCACACTCAAATGAATGTATTTAGACGGATGGTAGTGATTGATATCCCAAATAACGGTCATATGGTGGTTGTATAACACCACAGAATGTTGTAGACAACCATACTGAACCTTGCCATAAATAGAAGATTATGTTTCCTTCTATGGAAAATATAATCCATAATGGGATATTTAGAAACGTAATCGGTTTAAAATTGATCAGATAATATCTTGATCAAATCCTAATCATTTCGTGATTAATTAATCATTAACCAATCAATTAATCACAAAAATATTTCTTATAGAAAGTTCTCAGCGTGAGTAGCTTCTGTAAAGTAGATGTTTAACTTCTGTTACACAGAAGGTCAAGGCTCATCTTCAAAACCTATATCCAACAACGTTTGTGGTTTGTATTTATAAATTAATTCATTTTGTCGACACGAAATACTTAAACGTGTTGGTATCCTAGTGTTGTAGTAAGTGTTCCGATCTCGAAAGAAACGATAGAGCACATGAAGTAAGTGTTGTCGCTTATTTTGAGACGACTCCATATCTCATAATTTGTGATCTTTATGAAAAACGAGGCTCACCGGCAGAGGCAGAGCAAGGGGATACAATGACCCCTCCAGGTTTTTCTAAAACTATTAACTCTTTTATTCAATTTGGACTGGAATTGGTTTTTGGTTGCGGCCTATTTTCTATATATGTGGGATTAGTTTTTGGATTTTGTGTTTTACGAAACGCCAAAATATCGATCATAAATCAAAACTTTCTTTTCGACTGAAATGTTTGTTTTATCAAAACGAACGTGGAAACTTTTCTACAACACCGGCGACGGCTGACAAAATAATGGGAAAAAGTGAGTCACTCCCAACGCCAATAAAATATAATTCCAGTGTTTAAGTTTCGGGACGTGTCTCCGGAAATGTGTCGCCAATCAAGCTGTCTGTCTAATCATTGCAAGGTAATTAACGGAGTTTGATAGGGGGTGTCGGGAGCTGCAATCCGTTTTGACCCTCGAACGTTGTCCGGGATGCTTGCGACAACCCGGACACGCTCCAACGCGAACCGCGTGATGATTGCAAACACAACCCAGCGTAAAAAAGAGGATTGTTACTCCAATTCAACTCGGAATTCCTTCGGCCTTCTTACCTTTGGCTTCTCGTTTGGCCCTTCTTCTTGTCACTAGTACACCCTTCTCACTCCCTCGTCCGTGTTTGTCCGCTGCTGTGGGGCCGTCTTTACCCCCTTTGTGTTTTCGTTTTACTTTTAACCTCCCCACTTCCAAAGACCGGCCAATTCTTTCACGCTGATTCGTTGTAAGAGGTCATTATACTTCCCATTACTTTTTTGGGTTATGTCCATCCGACCGATCAGGGTGTGGAAAATCTCTTCTTTTATCTTGTTTTGGCGATTTGTTTCCCTGTCGTCGGGAGTTCTCTTTCTGGGTTTGTTGGATCTCCCCTTGTCTTTCCTTAAAAGTGTTCTGTGGTAAAATGCAGCACAGAACCTGAAATGCACCAACACACAGCACACCAGCACAGACAGCAACTCTGCTATCGCATTCCACAGACACAATAACAGACAACCAAAACCCCGACAGCCCAAGCCAACAAAACCCCTCCTATCACAACGTCTTCGCCATTTCCCCCGACTCCCTTTCTTCACCAGAGGTCTAACCAACTTCTCCGACTATCGCTGTCCCTTATATACGTTTGTTTACGGGCTGGGCCAGACCCTATTTACAAACCCACTTCCACAACCCCTGGCCCCCCCATTTGAATAACTACCTAACAGCTATATGTTTACTGCCGTATCTACGCGCCCTCGCTCTTTTACTCTGTCTTCCCTTCTACCTTCCCGCATATATCCCTCAGCTACTGTCATCATCTTCCCTCTCGTCATCCCTCTGTTTATTCTTCTTTTCCTCTGCTTCCTCTTAGCCCCCTCCACCTTCCGCCTTTCCTCTTCTTTTCGTCCACGTATCAAGCGTTCCCTCCTGAAGAACACTTATCCTCAAGTGTACACCCTGGATATCTCTTTCTCCAACTCAAAAAGAAACTCCCATGTTGCATCCTCCTCCAATTCTCCTGTCCATTGCACCAAAACCTTAGTAACGGCACGATTACCTCTTTTAACCATCCTCCTGGCTAGAATTGCAGCAGGTTTCTTCTCTTGGGAGCTGCAGAATTCCGGTAACGCAGAGGAAACTCCAGATATGTCAGCAACACTTCGACGCAGCTTGGAAACATGGAAGGTGGGATGGATAGCAGACCCGACAGGCAACTCCAGCCGATAAGCCACCTTACAGATACGATCAATCACTTTATAGGGCCCGTAGAACAGTGGAGATAATTTGTGATAATTTCTTCTAGCCACCAACTGTTGCTTGTAAGGCCTGAGTTTAACGAATACCCATTCTCCAATAGCGAATTCCCTCTCTGATCTATGCTTGTCTGCCTGCTGTTTCATTCGATGTTGTGCCCTGTCTAAATGGAATCGCAGCAGTTTAAGCATTCCTTCCCGGTCCCTCAACTCCCTGTCCACGGATGGCAAGACCAAATCATGAGGTAGGTAGGGAATATGTATAGGGGGTGGGCACCCATACAGAGCTTCGAATGGACTCATATGAATGGCTGAATGGTAGGTGTTATTGTACCACCATTCAGCCAACGACAGCCACCTGCACCACTCTCGGGGACAGTCCCCCACCATGCACCTCAGGTAAGTTTCCAAACAACGATCTAAAACCTCAGTCTGTCCATCACTTTGGGGATGATAGGCGGTGGACATGTTCAACTCTACCCCTTGCTACGTCATCAAATCTTTCCAAAACTTGCTCATGAAGATAGTGTCGCGATCAGACACAAAGGTTGCTGGCATTCCATGTAGCTTAAATACATGATCCAAGAATACCTGTGCAACTCCTTTTGCTGAATAGGGGTGTCTCAAGGCTAAGAAATGCCCGTACTTACTTAATCTGTCTACCACCACCAAGATACAGTCCTTCCCTCGTGAAAGAGGCAGCCCCTCCACAAAATCCATAGAGATATCTCTCCAAACCTCGTTTGGTATGGGAAGTGGCTTCAACAACCCGGGTGAAGCCGCGTTATCATACTTGCATCTTAGGCAAACAGAGCATTCCCTTATAAATTGGCGAACTTCCCTCTCCACACCCCTCCAAAAGAACAAACTCATGATTCGTTTGCAAGTGGCCAACACTCCTGAGTGACCTCCCGTCGGGCTACTGTGGAACAAACTGATGATTTTCAGTTTAAGCTCTTTGTCGTCGCCCACCACTAGCTTAGACCCCTTCTTTAGTAAGCCCTGCTGCCATTGGTACTTCGAATGTGTCTATTCCCCCTTCTTGAGTCTCTCTATTAAGTTAGCCCACTTAATATCAGTATCCCAACTTCTTTTAACCTCATCCAGCAAGGTTGGGGCGTACTCATGAGTAATCATAGAAAACAACTCCGGCCCTTGAATCCTGGATAATGCGTCTGCAACAACATTCTCTCGCCCTTTCTTATACATTATTTCGTAATCGTAGCCCATCAACTTTGCCAGCCACTTAAATTGGCTTTCCGTATGAAGCCGTTGCTCTAATAAGTATTTCAAACTCCTGTGATCGGTCTGGATGATGAAGTGTCTTCCGGTTAAATAGTGGTGCCACTTTCCCACGGCGTAGACTATAGAGAAAAGCTCCTTCTCATGGACGGACAAGCCATAATGCCTTTGATTAAGGTGCTTGCTAATATAGGCTATGGGATGGCTTCTCTGCATTAAAACTGCACCAATGCCCACCTCACAAGCATCGGTTTCCACTACAAACGTCTCATTAACATCAGGGAGAGCTAAAACCGGCGCTGAACTCAACAACTCCTTCAATTGGTTGAACGCCTCCTGAGCCCGCGTTGACCACAGGAATGCATCTTTTCGCAAGAGATCAGTCAGCGGTCGACTAATAACTCCATAACCTTTCATGAACCTTCTGTAATAGCCGCTTAAACCCAAGAACCCTTTGAGTTGCTTCACCGTAGTGGGAACTGGCCACTCCTGAACTGCTTTCACTTTGGCTGGATCAGTGGAGACACCTTCTACACCTATGAAGTGTCCAGGATATTCCACTTTGGTGCTCCCAAATGCACATTTCAACCTTTTAGCAAAAAGAGTGTGCTGCCTCAGAGTTGCCAGAGCGACTTGCAAATGTTATGCCTGTTCTCCCCTGTTCCGGCTGTAAACCAAAATATCATCGAAGAAGACAAGGACGAATTTCCTCAGGTAAGGTCTAAAAATTGTATTCATGAGTCCTTGGAATGTTGAAGGGGCGTTCGTGAGGCCGAAAGGCATCACTAGGAACTCGTAATGGCCATCGTGCGTCCGGAAGGCAGTTTTGTATACGTCTTGTGGGGCTACCCTGATCTGATGATAACCTGCCCTTAAATCGATCTTCGAAAAGATCGTAGCCCTAAACAACTCCTCCAACAGCTCCTCTATGATGGGAATGGGGTATTTGTCCTTCACTGTAAGAGCGTTTAGTTCTCGGTAGTCCACACATAGCCTCCACGACCCGTCCTTCTTCTTAACTAAAACCACCGGTGAAGAAAATGAACTTCTGCTGGGCTGTATCACTCCGGCCTTCAGTAACTCTTGTATCATTCGCTCAATAATAGCCTTTTGTGTGGCCGAATGTCGATAGGGTCTGACGTTGACCCCCTGCACCCCCTCCTTCAGTTGGATTACATGATCATGCCCCTTAAAGGGTGGCAATTCTTTTGGTTCCTGAAAGATGTCTTCAAAAGATGCTAGTACCCCCTCCCAATCTAGCTGGGCTTCTTGACCCTCCAGAGAACAACAACCCAATGGAAACAACCCAGAGAACAACAACAAATGAAGGTAGGGACTGCGTTCCTCCAAACTCGAGCCTCCTTTGCTGTCATTTGCAGCACTTTACTGTCTAACGTCCTCTCATTGCCCACTAATCTCACCTTCTTTTGTTCCCAGGTAAACCGCATTACTGCCTCCTGAAAATTCCAAGTAATATCGCCTAACTCCACCAACCACTTGACCCCCAACACCATCTCGCATCCTGCTAATGCAATCAGGAAAAAATCAGCCGCGAAACTATTGCCCTGTACCTCCCACTCAAACCTCTTCAGCATGCTAGTGCAGTAAATACTTCGACCATCGGCCACCATCACTCGCACAGGAACTGTTGGGACAGCAGCCAAATTCATTCCTTTAACAACCCCAACATCCAGAAAATTGTGTGTGCTTCCCGAATCGATTAATATGTTCAGACTCTTCCTTCTAAACTGTCCCATTACCTTCATCGTCTGGACCCCGGTTCCTCCGTCAACTCCTTTCATAGCATGCATGGTTACCGTAATGTCCTCACACCCCCCATCCAACCTGTCCCCATTATCAGATTTCTTCATGTCTTCCTCACACTCATCTTGCCCTTCATCCACTATTAGAGAGAAAAAGTGCCGGTTAGCACATCTATGAGCTCTAGTGAATGGTTCGTTGCATCCAAAACACAACCCTTTCAATCTCATCTCCTCTATCTCTTCTTGCGTTAAACGTCGTCTTCCTTGTGAAGCATTCCTAGTATCTTCTCCCATAGAAGGCCCTCTGCTACTCCCACCCCGATATGGATTACCAGAATTAATGGACCCCCCTGTCAATCCTAAAGTTCTCATGTTCCCTGAGTTATTAGGAGTAGAAATTGCAGATTCTTCCCTTCTTCCTAACTCCCTGGTAGATGCCCTGCTGATGAATCGAGGTGGCCTTGCTCCCTGTCCGAATTCAATAAGTGGTGCATCCTGACTTAGAATTCTGGCATTTGCTTGAGCACTAAGTAGATCCACGGGTCTGACCAGCCACAAGGTACTCCGGTACTCCTTTTTCAGACCGTTGATGATCAAGCTAACCTGGAATTGCATTGGTAAGTCGATCTTCTCCAGCACCCTCCTCAAACAGGAGTCAAATTCAGCCATATAAGAGTAGAGATATTCCAACTTCCCCTCCTGTTTAAGATTCTTCATTTTATCCATTGGATCTTCAAATACTTCTGCCCCAAAACGTCTATTGAGTGCTGCCGCATACTCTTCCCAGCACAACGGAACCCCGACACTCCGATTCTTGATGAAAGTGTAGTGCCATTGCAAAGCTCCATCATACATGTAAAGAGAAGCCAATTTGACCTTCTTTTCCTCCGGCACTCCCTCGAGTTCAAAGTAACGTTGACACTTATACAACCAATCTTCCAAGTTACTTCCGTCGAAATCAGGAAACTCAATTTTAGGCATCATGAACGTATTGGGTCCTCTACTCGTTACCTCTGTTTCCTTCATTCCAGTCCTCTCCACTACTCCCCTTTCCAACACCGCTGACCCAGAATCCTTCCCCTTATCCATCGCAGACAGTTGGGTTTGCATCTCCGAAAGCTGCAACAACGTATGAGTCTGCATTTCTTTCATTTGCGTTGTCATCAACTCCATTCGTTGCATCATTTCAGCCAACATAGAATTCATGGCCTCTTGATCTTTCTTCAACTCCCCATACCTCGTTTCCATTACTTACCACTAGATCGGCGCTCTGATACCCTTGTTCTGTGGTAAAATGCAGCACAGAACCTGAAACGCACCAACACACAACACACCAGCACAGACAGCAACTCCGCTATCGCATTCCACAAACACAATCCAACAAAGGTCCACACCAACAACAGACAACCAAAACCCCGACAGCCCAAGCCAACAAAACCCCTCCTATCACAACGTCTTCGCCATTTCCCCCGACTCCCTTTTTTCACCGGAGATCTAACCAACTTCTCCGACTATCGCTGTCCCTTATATACGTTTGTTTACGGGCTGGGCCAGACCCTATTTACAAACCCACTTCCACAACCCCCGGCCCCCCATTTGAATAACTACCTAACGGCTATATGTTTACTGCCGTATCTACGCGACCCCGCTCTTTTACTTTGTCTTCCCTTCTACCTTCCCCCATATATCCCTCAGCTGCTGTCATCATCTTCCCCCTCGTCATCCCTCTGTTTATTCTTCTTTTCGTCTGCTTCCTCTTACCCCCTCCACCTTCCGCCTTTCCTCTGCTTTTCGTCCACGTATCAAAAAGTTGTTGTCTTTTCCTTTTTTGGCTTTCTTGGAGGAATTGTGCGTGGGTTGGTGAGGATCGGATATGTGTTGCTCTCTTAGTGGAAGTGGGGAAGTTGGAGGTGATGGTATGACTTGTAGCGAGTAGAATCGAAGTGGCCGGTCGTTGGGTTTTGAGGCTTCTGCTTCAGTAATGTGTAGAGGGACATGCATCTGATAGCTTGGTGAAAGAAGTGGAGTAACACCTGTGGGGAGAAATTCAACCGAGCACATCTTTTTGGAGTCTAGGTCTCTGTAGGGCTAAGTTTAGTTACTTTTGGGTGTTGAGCGACATTTAAAATTCGCATCCTCAGTGAGCCAAGTTTGTGAACCTCCTGCAGGATAGGGGGAGTGTAGGCACTTATTTAAGTGGCAGTGACCTCTACCTTGCTATTTTTGCGGAGAGGCCGGACTGCACATGGAATGTTAGATTGTGTAAATAGGATAAGGGTATACATGATTCCTGTTCAGTATTATTTCCTAGATTTCATACTTCACTAGCATTCTGATTNCTTCTACTACTACTACTACTCCTACCTCCTGTTGTTGTTGTTGTTGTCGGGATCTGCAACTCCGGCATCGTCATCAACCCCCTCCTATCCGATCCCCGCGTCGTCCCTCTGGGGTTAAAACTAAAAGTGAACCCCGGACCGACTGCGACGACGCAACCGCCGACTCAAAAGCAAATATAATATAATATTATAATATTTATATATGTTGGTGTTAGATGATGATGATGATGATTCCTGTGTTTCACGACTTAAAAATAGAAAATTTTATAATACATTCTCAATAAGCAGCTGCAGAGAAGCTTAGGAAACAAGGAATGATTTGAAAACTGGTAATGAGAGCCCCGTGCCCGCTCCCTCCCTGACTTCGAATCCTTCATCATTTGGTGTTTGTCTCGTGCGATCCGACGGAAACTACATCCGATGGCTGCCTAGACGAGGCTACAGAGACAGGCTTAATCCCGATCATTCTTATGCAGATGCGCGAACAAGAACCGGTGTACCAAGAAAACACAAGAGGAACGTATGGTGATGTGTTAGGCGTGGAGAGGAGACCTTGTTGTGATAAGGTCGATGTAACCGATGGTACAGGGGACATACCCGAGGGAGCTTCCTCGGGGACTCCTCATCACCCCTCGCAGCATGGGGAACCTCTAAAACGTTATAAAAAAGGAACCCACTTTGTCAAAGGCCTCCGCAGATCGAAGAAGAGTTAGGAGATCACGGTTGTTGAGAGGGGTAGTTTGATATCTGTACTGAATCATGTCGGCCGACGGAGAGCTGGTTCTTCTTGATTTCCCGATGAGCCCGTTTTGCATGAGGGTAGGGATTGCCCTCGCTGAGAAAGGACTCAAATATGAGAGCAGGCCGGAGAACAACTTGCTCGGGGGCAAGAGTGAGCTGCTGCTCGCCTCCAACCCCATCTACAAGAAAGTCCCTGTACTGCTCCACAACGGCAAGCCCTTGTGCGAGTCCACCATCATAGTGGGATACATTGACGAGACATGGCCTAGCCCACCGCTGATGGGGTCCAGCCCGTTGGAGCGAGCCGAGGCCAGGTTCTGGGCAGACTTCGTCGACAAAAAGGTAGGAAAAGAAAACAATGTTGTTCCTGTCTGTCTGGTATTGTTCTGTTTTTTCCATGGTGCTATCAATCCTCTCTGATCAACTGAAATGACTGAGAGGGGCACAGCTATTCGATGCGGGGGCTGCCATATGGAGGGCCAAGGCCAATGAGCTGGAAGTCGCGAAGAGGGACTTCCTGGATGTGGTGAGGCAGTTGGAAGGAGCTCTTGAGGAGAAGGATTTTTTTGGAGGCGAAGTGTTCGGTTTTGTGGATATCATAACCATTGGGGTTACCTCCTGGTTCCCCGCCTACGAGAGCCGTCCTTCTTCTTAACTAAAACCACCGGTGAAGAAAATGAACTTCTGCTGGGCTGTATCACTCCGGCCTTCAGTAACTCTTGTATCATTCGCTCAATAATAGCCTTTTGTGTGGCCGAATGTCGATAGGGTCTGACGTTGACCCCCTGCACCCCCTCCTTCAGTTGGATTACATGATCATGCCCCTTAAAGGGTGGCAATTCTTTTGGTTCCTGAAAGATGTCTTCAAAAGATGCTAGTACCCCCTCCCAATCTAGCTGGGCTTCTTGACCCTCCAGAGAACAACAACCCAATGGAAACAACCCAGAGAACAACAACAAATGAAGGTAGGGACTGCGTTCCTCCAAACTCGAGCCTCCTTTGCTGTCATTTGCAGCACTTTACTGTCTAACGTCCTCTCATTGCCCACTAATCTCACCTTCTTTTGTTCCCAGGTAAACCGCATTACTGCCTCCTGAAAATTCCAAGTAATATCGCCTAACTCCACCAACCACTTGACCCCCAACACCATCTCGCATCCTGCTAATGCAATCAGGAAAAAATCAGCCGCGAAACTATTGCCCTGTACCTCCCACTCAAACCTCTTCAGCATGCTAGTGCAGTAAATACTTCGACCATCGGCCACCATCACTCGCACAGGAACTGTTGGGACAGCAGCCAAATTCATTCCTTTAACAACCCCAACATCCAGAAAATTGTGTGTGCTTCCCGAATCGATTAATATGTTCAGACTCTTCCTTCTAAACTGTCCCATTACCTTCATCGTCTGGACCCCGGTTCCTCCGTCAACTCCTTTCATAGCATGCATGGTTACCGTAATGTCCTCACACCCCCCATCCAACCTGTCCCCATTATCAGATTTCTTCATGTCTTCCTCACACTCATCTTGCCCTTCATCCACTATTAGAGAGAAAAAGTGCCGGTTAGCACATCTATGAGCTCTAGTGAATGGTTCGTTGCATCCAAAACACAACCCTTTCAATCTCATCTCCTCTATCTCTTCTTGCGTTAAACGTCGTCTTCCTTGTGAAGCATTCCTAGTATCTTCTCCCATAGAAGGCCCTCTGCTACTCCCACCCCGATATGGATTACCAGAATTAATGGACCCCCCTGTCAATCCTAAAGTTCTCATGTTCCCTGAGTTATTAGGAGTAGAAATTGCAGATTCTTCCCTTCTTCCTAACTCCCTGGTAGATGCCCTGCTGATGAATCGAGGTGGCCTTGCTCCCTGTCCGAATTCAATAAGTGGTGCATCCTGACTTAGAATTCTGGCATTTGCTTGAGCACTAAGTAGATCCACGGGTCTGACCAGCCACAAGGTACTCCGGTACTCCTTTTTCAGACCGTTGATGATCAAGCTAACCTGGAATTGCATTGGTAAGTCGATCTTCTCCAGCACCCTCCTCAAACAGGAGTCAAATTCAGCCATATAAGAGTAGAGATATTCCAACTTCCCCTCCTGTTTAAGATTCTTCATTTTATCCATTGGATCTTCAAATACTTCTGCCCCAAAACGTCTATTGAGTGCTGCCGCATACTCTTCCCAGCACAACGGAACCCCGACACTCCGATTCTTGATGAAAGTGTAGTGCCATTGCAAAGCTCCATCATACATGTAAAGAGAAGCCAATTTGACCTTCTTTTCCTCCGGCACTCCCTCGAGTTCAAAGTAACGTTGACACTTATACAACCAATCTTCCAAGTTACTTCCGTCGAAATCAGGAAACTCAATTTTAGGCATCATGAACGTATTGGGTCCTCTACTCGTTACCTCTGTTTCCTTCATTCCAGTCCTCTCCACTACTCCCCTTTCCAACACCGCTGACCCAGAATCCTTCCCCTTATCCATCGCAGACAGTTGGGTTTGCATCTCCGAAAGCTGCAACAACGTATGAGTCTGCATTTCTTTCATTTGCGTTGTCATCAACTCCATTCGTTGCATCATTTCAGCCAACATAGAATTCATGGCCTCTTGATCTTTCTTCAACTCCCCATACCTCGTTTCCATTACTTACCACTAGATCGGCGCTCTGATACCCTTGTTCTGTGGTAAAATGCAGCACAGAACCTGAAACGCACCAACACACAACACACCAGCACAGACAGCAACTCCGCTATCGCATTCCACAAACACAATCCAACAAAGGTCCACACCAACAACAGACAACCAAAACCCCGACAGCCCAAGCCAACAAAACCCCTCCTATCACAACGTCTTCGCCATTTCCCCCGACTCCCTTTTTTCACCGGAGATCTAACCAACTTCTCCGACTATCGCTGTCCCTTATATACGTTTGTTTACGGGCTGGGCCAGACCCTATTTACAAACCCACTTCCACAACCCCCGGCCCCCCATTTGAATAACTACCTAACGGCTATATGTTTACTGCCGTATCTACGCGACCCCGCTCTTTTACTTTGTCTTCCCTTCTACCTTCCCCCATATATCCCTCAGCTGCTGTCATCATCTTCCCCCTCGTCATCCCTCTGTTTATTCTTCTTTTCGTCTGCTTCCTCTTACCCCCTCCACCTTCCGCCTTTCCTCTGCTTTTCGTCCACGTATCAAAAAGTTGTTGTCTTTTCCTTTTTTGGCTTTCTTGGAGGAATTGTGCGTGGGTTGGTGAGGATCGGATATGTGTTGCTCTCTTAGTGGAAGTGGGGAAGTTGGAGGTGATGGTATGACTTGTAGCGAGTAGAATCGAAGTGGCCGGTCGTTGGGTTTTGAGGCTTCTGCTTCAGTAATGTGTAGAGGGACATGCATCTGATAGCTTGGTGAAAGAAGTGGAGTAACACCTGTGGGGAGAAATTCAACCGAGCACATCTTTTTGGAGTCTAGGTCTCTGTAGGGCTAAGTTTAGTTACTTTTGGGTGTTGAGCGACATTTAAAATTCGCATCCTCAGTGAGCCAAGTTTGTGAACCTCCTGCAGGATAGGGGGAGTGTAGGCACTTATTTAAGTGGCAGTGACCTCTACCTTGCTATTTTTGCGGAGAGGCCGGACTGCACATGGAATGTTAGATTGTGTAAATAGGATAAGGGTATACATGATTCCTGTTCAGTATTATTTCCTAGATTTCATACTTCACTAGCATTCTGATTGGCAGAGAATGGACGTCCCTGATCATGCATTGGTTGGGTAATCGGCTTAGTTCTTCTCATGAAGTCCACGTGACCGAGATGGAATTGCTCATTCAAGTTCTGATATTGGTATTGTTGCCATCTTTGGTTTTATCTGATTTTCAAGGTAATTCTCACATAGAACTCATGTAATAATACACTCATGTAGTGTGGATTCATAAAAAGTGAGTTTTGGTTGTTTCCATGTAGTCTCATGGTCTATACGAGCAATAATAATATTTTTAGCTACTGTAAGTTAATAAAGTACTTGACCTGAATGCTGAGAAGCCTTATTTATTTCCTAAGCCTCAGCCATACAATCTACAGAGTGGGGTAGCTGTTTGAATAGAAGATTTAGCAATGATCAATGTGAACTTTGTCTCTCCTTAGGCAAATACATTTTTTCCCAAGTATGGCGGACATCAATTAGTCATAATGCAGCTTAATCTAAAACATTTCGTGAAATAATAGCTTAGGAAGTAAGGAATGTTACCATTTTCGGGTATGAAACTGGGGAGTCGCCAATGCCATTTTTTCTGTTTTCGGGTCCATTATTGAGGCTATGCCTCTTCTGAATTACAGGAGATGCATTATCATCCCTTAAAGCTTCGCTGAATGCATCTGGTGATCAACTCAAAGATTGGAACCCAAATCTTGTTAACCCATGCACATGGCCGAACGTTATTTGTGACCCAAACACCAATTTGGTTACCTCAGTGTACGTCGCATTAGTTCATTCCATCCTTGCTACTGGCTAGAGTCTAGAAGGTGGACACTCAATACATTAGGTTGTGCAGGACATTGGCATCGATGAATCTTTCTGGCACCTTATCTCGAAAAATTGGAGTATTGAAAAGCCTTACTACCCTGTAAGTCGAGCTCTTAATTTGGTGAAATCTTTCTGTGATTTTCATTTCTTCACTGACTTCTTACATCTAAAAGATTTGAAGAGCCTGTAGGCAAGATTCTGATTTTGTGACTTACCTAAGACATGCTCTCTAATGATAAATTTTCTATAGCTGTGATGATAAGTTGCTGTCTTCTGATAAATCTGTCGCTGAATATTGAGGTTATCAGAATCATTGTGTCTTCTTTTTTCTTATGGAACAGCACTTTGCGAGGAAATGGCATAACTGGTGAGATCCCCACAGAGTTTGGAAATCTATCTAGCTTAACGAATTTGGATCTGCAAAATAATCGGTTGAGCGGTGAAATTCCATCTTCCCTTGGGAACCTTAAGAAGTTTCAGTTCCTGTGCGAACTTTCCCTTGCTTGGTTTTACGCATTTATTCACATGAAATGGATTGTGTTATGTCAACTGATTAAATTCTTGCAGGACTCTGAGCCAGAATAATCTTAGTGGAGCCATTCGAGAATCCCTTTCTAGTGTCACTTCCTTAATCAACCGGTAAGTTGTAGTTCTTCCCTATAGGATTTATGTGTGGTTATGTCTAACCTGGTATAATGGTGATCTGATGGCACATTGTGTTGTACATTGCTCATGCCGAATAACCTTAGAGTTTTATGGAACCTGACATGTGTTTAGTCAAAATCTTTATGCAGGCAACTTTCATCAAACAATCTAGTGGGTCAAATTCCATATCGCTTATTCCAGGTTGCAAAATACAAGTACGATTAATGGTGGATATATGAATATCTGGTAGTTTCTCTGAGCATACATAATATGCATGACTGGTTGACTGCTGAGTTACTTCTCCCCACTAATCCAAATAGAATTGATTTCAATCCATCGCGTCCAATATTCCACCTTAATGTTATGCTTATGGGTCTTTTTCGCAGCTTTACTAGGAACAATTTAATTTGTGGCAATGCTGCACAACCCTCATGTGAATCTGGTGGCAGTGATTCAGGTACCACTGATTTTAGGTGATGTTTCTCCATTCGTTTTTTATATTAGAAAAATGATTGCTTCTTATTCTTGTCTGACAGGAAATTCCAAGAAATCCAGTGTTGGAACTATAGTTGACATAATTGTAGGGCTAATTTTTCTCCTTGTCGGTGCTTTGTTCTTGTCTCTATATAAAGTTAGACATGGAGGCTACAGATGTGAAGTTTTTGTTGAGGTGGCAGGTTTGTCTTTTTCTCCACAAATGTGCTGATATCGAAGTGAAGGAAATGAATGAACTGATATTTTCTCTTCTAGAATTTTGGAGTCGAATAATGTTCTTTTCAAAAGTCTGTTTTCCGAGCAGATGAAGATTTAGTGTTATTGCTTTAGGATCTTTAGTTATTGGCATTGAAACCATGTACTAATTCTTTGGAGTTAATTTTATAACTGTTAAAAATGAAAGGCATGAATGTGTGCTGCTTGTATTTATTCGCAAGGGTGGAGTTTGTCGTACCTTCGCCAGTGTTAAACCATTCTTTTGATATCATCTTTTGGATTGAGATGTTGCTTTTTTGTCACCCTGGTCATCTATTTTCATCTGGAATCTAATTGACAGCTGATTTAGTGTTTGGAGGTTAAGTCCTGCTGAAGATGGCATGACTATGTGATCAAGTGTTTCATATATTAGGAATAGGAAATGTTGTCTGGGCTTGTTAGGAAATTATACCTTGCTGGATATAAGAGGATTCACCTGCATATCTTCTTTCAGTTCTTTTGGGTTGACATCCACCTTCATTGTTTTGGTTGAGAGCCTCTTCCTCTTATTATAGTTATTTGAGCATGAATAATTCCAATTTCAGTACAATGAAACTTAGACTTCTTGTCTCTGCAATCAGCAGGTGAGGTTGACCGGAGGATTGCATTTGGTCAACTGAAAAGATTTTCATGGAGAGAATTGCAGTTAGCTACTGACAGCTTCAGTGAGAAGAATGTGCTTGGGCAGGGAGGCTTCGGGAAAGCGTACAAAGGAGTGCTTGCTGACAACACAAAGATAGCTGTGAAACGGTTCACGGATTTCGAGAGTCCCGGGGGAGATGCGGCTTTCCAGCGTGAGGTTGAGACGATCAGTGTTGCCGTGCACAGGAACCTTCTGAGGTTGATTGGCTTTTGCACGACTCCTACAGAGAGGTTACTCATGTATCCATTTATGGAGAACTTGAGTGTTGCATATCGTCTTCGAGGTCTGATAAGTTTTCCATTTGTTCGTGACTTTTCTCTCAGAATCTCCCATGCCTCAAGTGAAATTATTGAACACTGTTTTCATGTTTCAGAAGTTAAAGCCAGTGAAGCCATTTTGGACTGGCATACAAGAAAGAAAGTCGCATTGGGTGCTGCTCGTGGGCTGGAGTATCTTCATGAGCATTGCAACCCCAAGATCATCCATAGGGACGTGAAAGCTGCCAACGTTTTGCTGGATGAAGATTTTGAAGCTGTCGTTGGAGACTTTGGCCTCGCGAAATTAGTAGATGTGAGGAAAACAAACGTCACAACTCAAGTTCGCTGAACAATGGGTCACATCGCCACGGAATATTTGTCCACCGGGAAGTCCTCAGAGAGGACAGATATCTTTGGATATGGGATCACGCTGTTAGAGCTGGTGACAGGCCAACGTGCAATCGACTTCTCCCACCTGGAAGAAGAGGATGATGTCCTGCTGGTTGACCGTGTGAGTTATTACATATCATCGACGGATGTGTATTCCATGGACATTGTATGACTGTCATTCTCTTTAGAGTTCTATTTCGACTTATTTTTTCTAACCTTGTAGGTCAAGAAGTTGGAAAGGGAGAAAAGACTGGACGCAATTGTTGACCGGAACGTAAACAAGAATTATACGACATGCAAAAGGTGGAGATGATGATACAGGTCGCGTTGCTGTGCACGCAAGCGTTCACAAAGCAGAGCTATGAGTCACATTACAGCTCTGTGACATTGTTGGTATTGTTGCTAGCTTTCCAATGACAAACTTTGTATTTTCGATCTGTTTTCACAGAGTGACTACGTATTTCCTACACATATTTTTGTCTGATGTTGTTTAATTGACATTTAGGAACACGTATGGTTAATACTAGTCGGGTAAACGGATCGGATTCGTGTTCTGACACGATAAAACACGACATGAAATATGTCGATCCAAAGACAAAACTGACTTGTTAAACATTAAATAATTTAGTATAAAATAGGCATAATATTCAAATTAGATCATAATTCAATGAGTAAAAACTAAAATAAATCCATAAATATTTTGTGATAAAATTGTGAAAATAAATAATTTGGTATTCAAATTAATATAACAACAACAACTTTGAACATGGATTTTCACTTCCTGCAAGAAAAATTCATGGTCATATATTATAAAATAAAATTATAATAATAATTATGACATAAAAAACTTAACTAACCAAATTTGTTGATCTTTTTAATTGATGGATGTCTTCATTATCTGCATATAATGTAACAATATCTTCTGTAAGCTTATCGAGTTGTAGATGTTCTTCACCCTCGATACGTGCAGAAATAAGAAATAAATGTATTATTGAAACAAACTACGCGTTTGAGTGAAAGTATGCATTTCGCGATCTATTAATTAGAAATTAAATATTTCGGCTAACAAATTTTACCTTTCAAGTTTAGAATCCAACTTTTAGTACAAATGGAATGACTTTCAATTTGGGAAGAAGAAAACCTAGCATTTAGGGTAGGAAAAAACCTAATGTATTGGGATATATTTTAATTGGCTTAACAATTAATATATTATTATCTTTTATTAAACATAGTTTAACGAGTCTCAACGGGTAAGGGGCACACGACCCATAACCAACCCGTTATCATAGCGGGTACACTAGATTTGACACGATAACGACACGAACCCGTTAAGTAGGGGTGGCAATTCATGTGGTACGGGTCTTAAACGGGATGTGTTTTTTGTGAGTTCGTGTCCCAAAACTTCAAACATGGGACGCATCCCGTTTAACTAATCATGTCATCTAATAAAACCTGAAAACTAAATTAATAAACGTGTTAAACGTGTTAACCCGTTAAAATTATAAATAAATATTATAATTTAACATAAAAAATTATATTCATTTAAAATTTATGTATTCTAAATTAGAAATTACTAAAAAGATGTCAAATATCACCAACAATAGAAAAAAATTACATTAAAGTAATTAAAATATAATTAACTTAAATAATTATTAATTACCTTCTCCATAAAGTCAATCCCTTGTACAAAGAAGTGTCTCATCAGATTCTGATTTTGACGAACTTTGATATTTGTCTAGGATTCGACTAGCAGTACTAAATGCAGATTCCAAAGCCAAAGTAGAGATCGAATCGCTTAATACATCACGAGCCCCAATATGCCAACAAGTCTAAATCATTTCTATTTATTCGCGGTTCATCCAAATGTTGCTCCAATTCATATTTTTCTTAACTAACGTCAAACTCCAATGTATTTATTTATTTGAGCTTAACGAGTTGGGCTTAAAATAAAATAAAAATAATTTAAAATTATTATTTTATTAAAAATTATATGGGTTATAAATGTTTATAAACGTGTCAAATTTTGAAACCCGAACCAGACACAGAGTTTGTCGTCCCTATCGGGTCTTGACCCGTTTAGATAAAAGACATGCTTAGTTAAACTCGAACCAGCTTTAAATTGTGTCGGGCCTCCCTTACCGTTAAGGCTACATCCATATACTAAAATTACGGGTCGTGTTCGTGTCGGGAAATATATGCTCGTCAGACAATCTCGTATGTTTTCATATCTTAGCTCGCAATCCTGGAACTTGTGGTGCACACCTGTCCTCCTCGGACATGCGTTGAGCTTGCTGGTAAGGGCAGAGACGAGGCATTCATAGCATGCCTTGGCCGTCAAGTCCTTGGAGCAGCTGAAGCCGTACACGATGTAACCGGGATACGGCGACTTGTTACGGTACTCGTACCCCTTCTGGTCTGGCGTTTTATTCGCCAAGTCACTAGGACGTAGAAGACGCTTGTCCTAAACGGATCGCCTGATGCATAAGCCTTGTTGTTACAGTAGTGCTCGATTAAGCTGAGGCGCGGACGAACTCGCTGACCACCCCAGGGCATATCGAGAATGGCATGATGAGGCAGCCATCACCAGTACTAATCTGCTCGCCATCGTGTTAACGTTTTCAAAGATGTTCTGTGGAAATCTTGCGAATACAATTTTTATGGAGAAGGGCTTGCCTTCGTTTTCTCCATCAAATTATATTTGTTCACATTCTGATCTATTACAGCATGTTAAACTTGTGAACTACGCAAATATTCTTCAATTTTTGTTCTTGTATTTTGGTTTTTTCATTCTATAAAACAGCATAAGAGGAATTGCTCTGCTCATTGGTTTGGCCTCGGGGATGCAGTACACAGCTCAACATTTCAAGATCGACCAACCGATCTCATCGAGTCGACTATGGTAGCACCCGTCACAATTCGAATGAGCATTTTTGTTTCGTCACAGAACAAACGTTTCCTGCCAAACACGTTCAGATTGTTCTGTTTCGTTCCGGTTCGGCTTACTTTCGACTGGCAAAACGTCTCCTGACTGCCTTCAAATCTTTGTTCAATCCGGCGTCTTTCTGGGTCATCGTTATTATAGACCCTCATCTTAAGTCGAGTGAACCGCAATGACACCCTTCCGTTCTACTTTCGTTTTTCCATAGATGACGAATTGATAGGGACCGCGTTGGGGAAAAAACTTTTGAACCTTGGAGTTGTAATCAACGTATCTTATAGCAACAATCATGCCAAATCGACCGAGTCTAAAGATATAACATGTAACTCGTGAAATATATAGAAGAAGCATAATATATATTTTTGGACGTGTTCGCGTGGGAAACTGATCACGCCGAAAATATTTGGCAATAAGACTCACAGGGATTTGTAGATGTGGTCGCCAGTAAGTAATTGAAGAGATTAATTGAATGCAAACAGTTTTTACACGAAGTAAAGAAAGCTTACAACCATAAAAGTAAAAATAAGGACGGTGGTAAGATTGTAGACTAGCTACAGTGCTCCGTAGACTTGGGGCGTCGTCGTAGACTTGATGGCAGAGCGCTGTAGACATACGCTCCTCAGGCAATAGAACTTAGCTGCTGGACTTGATGGACTGGATGCAGTCGGGTGCTGTTGCGAACTGCGGTGGCTGACCCTGGCGGAGGCGTCAAAGGCGGAGATGTGTATCGGGACTATGGTGGCTCGTCCTGGCGTTGGAGATGAAGGCGGAGGTGTGTACTGGGACTACGGTGGCTCGTCCTGGCGTTGGAGTCGAAGGCGAAGGTGTGTACCGGGACTACGGTGGCTCGTCCTGGCATTGGAGTCGAAGGCGGGAGGTGTGTACCGGGACTACGGTGGCTCGTCCTGGCATTGGGGTCGAAGGCGGAGGGCTGTTACGAAAGATACGGTTACTCACCCTGGTGGTGAAAGTGAAGGCGGAGATTTGTTGCCGGAGTTACGGTTGCTCACTCTGACGGTGGAAGGAAAACCACTGAAACTTTAAGAGTTTCGCCCAGGTCGGGGAATCCTAACAACTAACAACTAAGGGGGTGACGAGCAAGATAAGCTTCTGTTGGCTGATTTGTTCGTGATTTTCTCTGAGGGAGATCCTCTCCCTTTTATACCCGGTCTGTTCCGACCTTCCGAAGATTTTTCAGACTCGATTCTCCCCAAGAATCTCAGAGCTAACTGGTTTCTATTCGTTTGATCGTGGGTCTAAACTCCTTTGACTTCGGGTTTAATTGGTTGTCTTTTAAGGTGTTGATATAAGCATGGGGAACAAGTCCCATTTATCTCGGAGCTGTGGAACCGTTTTCCTTTGACACGTGTCTTTTGCAGGCAGGCCTGTAGACTATGTATCCTTTGCAGGCGCAAGCCTGTAGACTTTGTGTCTCTTGGAGGCGCAGGCTTGTAGACTTCCCTTGATTACAAGGTTATTAACCCGCCTTTGTAGACTTCCCTTGCCACATAGTCTACGTAGACTGCGGGCGCAGGCTTGATATGTTTAACTTGGCTGTTGGCCTCATGGGCTTTTACGGGCTTTATCAGAATTAGGCCCAAGATTTTCTATTGTGTCAACATAAGCCCCCCTTTTTTGCTGAGGGGACTTCCGTCGCCTGAGCATTTATGACAACACTTGCGTCACAAGAAACCTCCTCGTCTCCACGCTGAGAGGAAACTCTTTATCTTAGCGTTTAAAGAAACCCCTCGTCTTCTTGCCCAAGAAATACTCTTTCGTCTTTTCTTTCTAGGTTTTCTGAAAAACCCTAGTTTTTTATGATGTCTACGCTTTCTTCCTTTCAATGGCACGCCCACCACGCCGGTCCTCATGGCATGGTTCAATCGGGTGAGAACGGGCTGACGTTGGGTCCTGTTCTTGACCCTTATCTTTTTCCTGAAACGGTCCCCCATGAGTATCTGCTTACAGAGTCCTCCATCCCCATCTGTCGTGAGGACTTACAGATCCTCTAAACTGGGAGAGGAATGGTGGCTTCCGTTGCTTTCCATCTGTAGATAAGTCAATGTTGCACAAGTGGTTTGACACCTGGCTTACAAAATTGGAGCAAAGGCTGAAGATCTATGGCCTGTGGTCGTTTATTCGGCTATCGATCACTTGGCAGCGTTGTGACCCTAGGGTATGTACGAGTCTTCTTCCCTTCTAGAATGACTCGGTTAATTGCTTTTATTTCCCTGAGGGACCTATGAGTGTGACCGTGGAAGATATTTACTTCTTGACGGGGAGTTACGTGGCGGGCGTTCCTGTTCGCCCTCATCTCTCTGGTGAAGACTACCAGCCCCCTGAAATGCTCCAGATTCTGAGCACGGCTAAAAGACATTTGGAGAAGTCTTCCAACGACTGGGAAAGGATTGAGGAGGTGGAATTTTACAGTGTTTGGCTGAGTAAGTATGTTTTCTGCTTTGCTGGCAAGCGTGTGCCGAAGTTGGTCTATGGGGTAGCCAACCTTTTAAGCTCAGCACCGCTTAAACCAATTGCCTGGGTCCCGTTCTTATTAGGGTTGGTCTACCAAGGTTTGCACAAGGCGACGACGTGTGGCAATCCCTTTCCAATGTATCCGGTTGGTGGCCCTCTTTGGCTTGTTCACCTATGGTCTTGCGTGTGGATGCCCGGGCTCACAGCGGATAAGATGCCCTCTAGTGCAACCTCAGTTGCATGTTATGGGATACACATGCTGGAAGCATGTTGTCGTGCCAAGGACTAGTGGCTGCGGGCTTCTGTGACGGGACATATGCGTCACATCGTGGACACTGGTCGCGGCGGACGTCGCAATTGGGTACCCTTTCCGACTGGCCATCAAATTCTGAAGCGTCGCCAGAAGCTCACTTCAAACTTATACTGGGACTCGGTGTTGACCTGCAGAGACCTTATCTGCGTGACAGATGGGGTTTCTCCTTTGAAGTCTACAATCCCCAGCTCTGTGCCCGGCAGTTAGGTTTCATGCAGAGCTCTTCGGTGCCTTTTGCCGACACATCCAACCTTAATCTCCAAACGAGGATCACTGTATCCTACCCAAAGGAAACCCTTGAGTCCAGTTTTGCTAAGAAGGCGGAGCTTCGGCGCATGGAGTTTCCTCTTGAGTCTACTCCGGTGGTTGCCACAGAGTTTTTCTCTGTTCAGTGGGCAATCACCTTTGATATCTTGCTGAAGCAGATGTCTTTTCTCTAGACTTTGGAAGAGCCTGGCCTCCACCTTACTTCTGGTATGATGATGAAAGCGGGATACAAGTTACCTCAAGGTAAACATTTATGTTTTTCCCTGATTCGGATTTAGAACTCCTTGTTAACACTGAATTGCAGTTCTGGACGTAGATTATGAGGATTCTTCATCGGAAAGCGACTCTCTTCCTCCTGTCAGGCGTCAAACTCGTCAGAGCCGACTTGCTCTTGCTTCTAAGGGCATGTCAAGGAGGAAACAACCAGTAAGCGCAAGGCTCCTATTCCTGAGTCGATTCTGATGAAGTGCCAATTTCGACTTCTTTCAAACGTCGCCGTCCTGCTGTTCAAAATCCGATTCCCATTTCCACCAAGGTCCCTGAGTTCTCTCCTGTGAGGTAGGCTACCCTCTTTGTTGCTAAATGGTGAGATTCTACCTGTGTTAACTATGTAATGCTGTTTGCAGTAAATCAGCTAGAACCCCACGTCCGTCTCCTGTGACTGCTCAAGCAACTGAGCCTCTACAGAGAACAGTATGACCTTGCATCTATACCTTTTCTTGTCCTATATAGCCTAATTGTCCTCCTTTTACTCAAAGCCCAGCCTCATCCGAGGACTTTGACCCTGAGGAAGAGACTTTTGAGGAAGCTGAGGTAGTAGAATCAGAGTTGACTTTTATGGACTTTAATAGTTTATACTTCGTGCTGACTGGCCTACTTTTAATTGTAGCCAATACCTGCTTTTGTCCTTGTACTCCTTCCTGCCCCAGCTACCGAAGAGCCCCTGGAAGCCCCTATTGTTACAACAGAGGTCGTTGCTCCAGTGGCAGCAAGCATAGCTCAACCTTCGGCTACTGCGAGTTTGATGCTGGTTAGCCATCCCCTGGGTCAGCCACCAAGAGTGTTACTCAGTGAAGGTGTTCCGGACATTTTGGGCGACTATGATCGCCTGATGCAGCATGTGGACCGCGTCGGGGAGATCCCTCACCTTGAAGCATTGTCTGAAGACCAGTTTAAGGTCCTTCAGGATTGCATTAAGGAGATTGAGGACTCTCCAGTTGCTACTATTGAGATGCAGGCAGCGTGTGAGGAATTCAGGTGGCGTTTCTGGCCTGACTGGTCAACATACATGCAAGACATTGCAGTAGCTGACAATGCCCAGTCCAGAATCGCCAGCGTCCTGAAGAAGCGCGCAGAGGAAGAGGTTGACTTGCGACTCCTCAAGGGGCAGAGAGAGGACTTACCTTGTGAGCTAGCGCATGTCCAAGCTAAGATTGCGAACCTTATGGCCATGGAGAAGGATCTCAAGGATCGATCTTCTGCGGTGGACTCCCTACTTACAGAAAGATCTGCCACCGCCTCTGAGCAGCAGGACCGAGATGAGCTGAAGTCTTGGTTTCGTCAGAGGAATGCAGTCACCGTCAAGAAGACCCAGGCCAAGGTCTTGACTCTTTTGTTTACGGACGCAGCACGTGGGGTGCCTAGACCAGACATAATGTAATTAGTTCTTTTCTTAGGGGTATCAAGGAGTGACACCCTTGAACCTTTTCTCTAACTATAGACTTTAGACCTGATATTTCAGTCTACAGAAATAAAGTTTTACTTGTTTAATTTCTCACTATCTGTTCCCATATAGATGGGAAGCACCTGTTCAGAATCCTACTGTGCGATTCCCAGATAGTCTTTCTATAATATTTCAAAAACTTGCCATTGATTTTTAAAGGTTGTTTCACTCCATCGAGTGTCGACAACTTATAGCTATTCGCCGAAAAAGTCTCATTGACTTGATATGGTCCTTCCCAACTAGGAGACCATTTCCCAAGGATCTGGTATTTAGTTCTCAGTGGTAAGATCATTTTCCAGACCAAGTCGCCAACCTGAAAGTGTTTGTGAACGACTTTCTTATTATAATGGCGGGCTATCCTTTGTTTGTGTACTTCTATTTTGTCTACAACCTCCAACCTTTTCCTCTCTAATTCTTCCAAGGCTATATGCATGGCTTCGTCTTGTAGAGAAGGCTGGCTAACGCGGAGTGATTTGTACCACATCTCGATAGGTAATACTGCGTCGTGGCCATAGACTAATGCAAATGGGGTTTCTCCTGTGCTTTCGCGCTTAGTAACTCTTAGAGCCCAAAGAGTATCGTCTAATACTTCATGCCATTTCTTCGGATTAAGCCCGACCATCTTCTGGATGTTGTTCTTGATTAGTTTGTTGGAAGTTTCAGCCTGACCATTCGCCTGAGGATAATACGGGGTGGAATTCAGGACTGAGAAACCAAATTCCTCAGCAAATTCCTTTACTTTTAAATTATTAAAAGCCGTTCCATTGTCTACGACAATGTTCTGAGGAATGCCAAAGCGCTAGATGATGTTGGTCCGTAAGAAGCCGATAACCTCACTGTGGTCAACTTTCTTGTAGACTTGCGCTTCTACCCATTTGGTGAAGTAATCTGTTGCTACCAAGATGTATGCATCCCCCCGGCTAGAGTGAGGGTGAATCTCTCCTATCACATCTAATGCCCAGGTCCTAAATGGCCAGGGTTTAATTATAGGAGTTAGTTCAGCTGCTGGGGCACGAATTATAGGGCCGTGTCGTTGGCATTCCTGACATCCTTTGGCCATTTCGATGCAATTTTTCTTCATTGATGGCCAATAAAATCCATGTCTACGAATAATCCAACACATTTTGATCCCTGTGTGGTGCGATCCGCAGAGTCCTTCGTGGATTTCCAACATTATTGGAGTAGCTTCATCCAAGTCTACACATCTTAGGAGGACTTCACTTGTATCTTTTCTGTAGAGCAGGCCGTCTAGAAGAACATATGACAGAGCCTGGACTTTAATTCGCTGTTTGACTTTTTGACTGGGATCCGCCAGAAAATCAACTATTGGTCTCCTCCGGTCTTTTTCTTGTTCCATTATGTCTACAGCCACGACTTTGGTCTCTAGGTGTATATGCGAACCTATTTCGGGTATGTTTCCCTGTTCCAGCCTGGTTTTATACCCATATGCTAATTGAGCCAAGCTATTAGCCACTACATTCTCTTCGCGCCCTACGAATTGGAATGACACGAGTTCGAATCCCGTAATGAGTCGTTGGACTATCTCTAGATAAGGTAATAGCCTGCCTTGACAGGTGCATTCCTCATTAACTTGGTTAATAACTAGATGCGAATCTCCATTGATGCGGGCGTGTTTCGCCTTTAGCGCTAAAAGTTCCTTTAGCACCGTTATCAATGCTTCGTATTCCGTCGCATTGTTGGTAGGTATTACCTGGAGGCGAAAAGCTAACCTGATGTCTTTACCCATTGGAGAAATTATGTGAATTCCTATCCCAGCTCCATTCTTAGTGGACGAACCGTCAAACCAGACTTGCCAAACCTCCTTAGTTGCTTCTTCTTGGTCTATAGACAAGGCTGGGTCGTGGTCGACTAGAAAATCAGCCAGTGCTTGTCCTTTAGTCGACTGCTGAGGTTTATATCTCAAGTCATACGGGGACAAGATTAGGCTCCATTTACTAATTCGTCCGTTTAGCAATGGACTCTCGAAGAAGTACTTAATAATGGGTGATTTAGACACCACGTAGACTTCGCTGCTTCTAATGTAGTGTCTCAGCTTCATGACGGCGTAGAATACTGATAGACACAACTTTTCTTTTAGGGCATATCTGCCCTCGACAGGAGTCAGTTGGCTGACCCTGGCGGAGGCGTCGAAGGCGGAGATGTGTACTGGGACTACGGTGGCTCGTCCTGGCGCTGGAGACGAACGCGGAGGTGTGTACCGGGACTACGGTGGCTCGTCTTGGCGTTGGAGTCGAAGGCGGAGGTGTGTACCGGGACTACGGTGGCTCGTCCTGGCGTTGGGGTCGAAAGCGGAGGGCTGTTACCAGAGCTACGGTTGCTCACCCTGGTGGTGGAAGTGAAGGCGGAGATTTGTCGCCGGAGTTACGGTTGCTCACTATGACGGTGGAAGGAAGACCACTGAAACTTTAAGAGTTTCTCCCAGGTCGGGGAATCCTAACAACTAACAACTAAGGGGGTGACGAGCAAGATAAGCTTCTGTTGGCTGATTTGTTCGTGATTGGGAGATCCTCTGCCTTTTATACCCGGTCTGTTACGACCTTCTGAAGATTTTCTAGACTCGATTCTCCCTAAGAATCTCGGAGCTAACTGACTTCCATTCGTTTGATCGTGGGTCGTAAACTCCTCGACTTCGGGTTTAATTGGTTGTCTTTTAAGACGTGGGTTGATATAAGCGTGGGTAACAAGTCCCATTTATCTTGGAGCTGTGGAACCGTTTTCCTTTGACACGTGTCTTTTGCAGGCGCAGGCCTGTAGACTTCGGATCCTTTGTAGACGCAATCCTGTAGACTTTGTGTCTCCTGGAGGCGCAGGCTTGTAGACTTCCCTTGATTACAGGATTATTACCCCGCCTCTGTAGACTTCCCTTGCCGCATAGTCTACGTAGACTGCGGGCGCAGGCTTGATATGTTTAACTTGGCTGTAGGCCTCATGGGCTTTTACGGGCTTTGTCAGAATTAGGCCTAAGATTTTCTATTGTGTCAACAGGAAGATATATCGGGTGATATTACTCATTTACCTATTATTAAAAATAATAATATTACTCAAGATTTTCGATATGTTGACTATAAATAGGTATACGAAGTGAAGTACAATGTCGATTATGTTCGCTCCGGAATTGACCGCTGGATAAGGCGGATCCAAACACATCGGAAATCTCTGGCACTACGAGTAACTGATACTCGGAGGTTCGTTGTGTGGTATCCTTATGAATGAAGAAAGAGAGGAGAAGGCAACGGACAGACACCCTTAAGCGGAAGCACTTACGGATGCCATGGACTATGCCTTAAGGAAGAGGAACGCAGGAGCATGGGATGCTTGAATGTTGGATTGCTTGAAGATAAAAAAGACTATATGTTCGTCTGTCGAGAGGTGTGTATACAATGCGTAAGAACAACTATTTATACTAAGCTAGACCAATGTATGCACGGTAATAAAATATTATACTTATATATGCGTGTTGTTGCAGGCTTTCATGGAATATCTCCCTTCCATTTGAGCAATCTTGACAACAATTTCCTTCCATGTCTTGCGATTGTCCGAAATATTACCATAACAGTCACTGATCGACCGGATCGCCCACTAGCCTTAGCTGCGGAGTTTCCTCGCTCGTCCAATTGACTGTCGATTGATCACCTCGTTGACCCTCGTCGCCTGGTAGCCCCATCTCTTGATAAGTGCTTCGCCCGTAAACCTTCGCCCGATGTGTTTCCACAGCTACCTCCTTACTGGGCTTCTCGTACTTTGGGCCTGCATTCTGGACCGTTGATCCACATATGGCGTCGAGATCTGTGGTCTAGAGTTTCTGTTTCTAAACATATAAGCCCCCTCAAGGCGGACAGAGTAATCCGTCTCGCCTTGAAAAAGTAATCATCCCCTACAACCTGGTAACATGTGCAGGCGAACATTAATCCCCAACCATTGATATCCCTGAATCGTATCGGTTGAGATCTCCAAAACGTATCGGTTGAGATCTCCAGGATGTTCGTTGAAACCCCCGAAATCTCTGCCTTAATATCTCCTGTGATAGCTTTCATGTCCCTCGTAATCCTATTATAAATAGCGAATGCGTGGATCAACTTACCAATCACAAACCATCGCCCCTAAAAATAGCAAGGTTATGAGGTCTCCATCTTTCTGTCCCTTATCCAGGACCTATGTCCATCACATTAGCAAGTGGTTTCTTCCCCTCCAAAGTCTCCACTCTCCCTTATAAGGAGCTCGACTGGAAGAGAAGAGGGTCTGAGTGAAGCCTTGGTGGGTCACCCTTTAATCGTGGGTCTCGTCCTCATTGGACTAACCTTTGGTGCTTCCTAGTGACCCCAAACCTCTAGGGTTGCTGGATCACCATAGGGCAAAGTCATCACCTAATCTTCAATTTTCCAACCTCGCTGCTATTGGAAGGTCTGACTCGGAACAAGATGTGGGGACCAAGGTCCTCCCGCTCAAAAGATCTACACCGCAGTAGTGCCTCCACCATGCGATGAAGTTTCCAACTGCAGCTAAGGATCTTCTCCGTCTAAGGGAAGAATCGGGTATTGTGTGTAACCACCTTCGTCTTCTGTGGATAAACCCTTGAATAGCTCGGAGAACACGAGGGGTTTTTAATATAGAGCATTTCGCTAAGAAGAGGAAACGCCATCTACTGAGTCATTTATGTTTTCATCTATACATTTATATTCAGCCAAACCCATCTAATGAACCAAGGATTTGAATGAGAATAAATGTACATTTTAAGTCTCTCCGCCTGTCTACCTTTGACTTTTGGACCGTCATCAGTTTTTAGTTAAAGCGACGCTCCTTTTCTAGGCCATAGCCGTCTTGCCGGTTTTTGGACTATAAAGTCTGGAAAGGGGTTTGTGGTTTCCCGCTCACGCAATCAGAAACCGTTCTTCTTCCTCCCATGTTTCCTCATAAACCCTAGTTTTCTTCGAATCTCATGGCTTCTGGTGCTTCATCCCCAGTAGCCTTGACTCTCCCAACCCACGAAGAGGGTGACCGAACCGTTTTCTGACGGGTCTACGCTGAGGCCACGAAGTTCCACATTTTCCCTTGCCACGAAGCAAAATCGGAGTTTGGCATCCCAATGTTGGAACAGCAAGCATTGGGTCCGTTTGTTTGAGAGGCCAAGTTCCAATTTCTGTCCGTAGTGGGAAAGGCCGTTCTTTTTTACTAGTAAGTCCCCTGCCATATTTTCCCTTAGTGATTTCAAACCGTCGGGACAGTGCCTGTCGGTGCGAGCGAACCTCCGTTGCTTTCCATCTCCAAGGAGTTAGGCGCATGACTCTTGGGTTTCCAAGTGGATGATCAAGAAGCATGATGCATGGGATGCGATTGGGATCAAGATCCTAATCAGCATGTCTCGCTCCTAGATTGAGCCCAACTTGCCAGTGTGTGTCGAGTTTCTGTTCTTCTGGAACCCCGTTGTCAACTGCTTCTATCTCCCCAGAGGACTGATGTCAATCACCTTGGAGGATGTTTGTTTCTTGGCTGCTTGTCACCTTTCTAGAGCCCCCTCGATTTGACCACGAGCGTGCCGACCTGAAGTTTAACCATTCAGAATGCATCGACGCGGTGAACGAGCGGCACTTGTCTCTGCTTGATGCAGACTGGGGACCCCAGGATGAATTTGAGTTCTACCTGGAGTGGTTGTCCAAGTAAATCTCCTACAACCGAGGAAAGCTCCCAGTCGCTTCATGGTTGGAGTGGCCACCAATCTCGTCAAGGCTGCCAATATGGACAAGACGGAAGTTGGGGCCTTTGCCCCTTTTCTGTTGAATTTGATCTACTGGGGGCTGTACCAGGCAACGGCTAATCCAGCGAGCTTCCCTGGATGCCCAACAAATGGTCATCTGTGGATAGTTTACCTGTGGATCGTTCTATATTTCCCAGATTTCACCCGTTTTCCTCATGCGATGCTCAAATGGGGCAATGTCATCTCGGCGTGATCGTCCAAGTATTGGTCTCCCTTCAGTGTTGCTGGTTACATCTGGGCTCTGATGGATGGATATGCAGATGATCTTTGTACGTATGAAGGACTTTGCTAATGTCGCATGCTTCAGCCTCGCTTAACAGTGAGCTAAGATAGGTGACACGTGGTAAATCTACGGTCCCTAAGTTTATCTCACTTAGTGGATCACATGAAATGACAGAAGTGTTAGGAACCTCTTTATTCATTGAATAAATAATTGGCCCGTCTTCGTGCGTCAAAGGAAACACAATACATCATGCTTTGTTTATTCTGAACGTCGTATATTTAGCTAGTCTTTCTAGGATGTTCGATATTGGATCAAGTGTTTCACTCTCCATTGGAAATGCGAGTTGAGAAGTCTATTGGGCTCCAACTCCGTCTCCATCTTATGAGTGTCACTATTGTCCTCTATCCCGGCTTTGCGCATATCTTTCTCAAGCGGGGTCAGGTCTTCATTAGCTTCGGGTTGTAGTTCATCGCCCCATCCAGTTGAGACAACCTGGTGATGAGGTGGTGCCAAAGGCGTTCCATCATACGAAACCAGGAACTCGTAGCCTGCTTCGCCTAAGGGCCTGACGTTTGGGTCTCCCAGCGCATATCTGTGCTTTAGTATCATGTCTTTGACTTGCTTTACTGCCCCTACGCAAACATAAGGCATGTTAGCATTCTTACTCGCCTTTCCCATGATAATTTATAAATTGTATTTTCCCCACAGCAGAAGTTCTTGGTGGAGAGTTGAGTGTATGACACCAGCTTTGTGTAACCAATTTCTCCCGAGTAGGGCACTAAAAAAGGGTTTTATGTCGATGACAACGAAAGTCGTCTTCTTTTCGTGTGTGCCTACTCGGAGTCTAGCGAATACCATGCCTAGACAAGAAGAGGTAGTCCCGTTAAATCCGCTGACCCTTAGGTCAGTCTTTCCCAGTTCGACTATGTCATCCCCCAAGCTTTTATAGCTTCAAGGGGAAGCACATTAATGGTTGTTCTGTTATCAATAAGAACATGGCGCATCGCCACGTTATTGATCGCCGCCTGAATGTGCAGCGGGAACATATGTTTCCGTAGTGGTGCGGGAGTTCTTTTAGCCATCCACTTTGGAAGTTCCGCGATATTTCAGTAACGACATTGTGATTGAAAGGGAACGGCAAACTACCTTTCGTATGGTTGTCTTCTTTCCTAGCAAACTCGGTTGGAAACATGAGGATGTTGCAACTAGTCTCATTCGCCTCGGGTGGAGTCTCGGACCGGACTGGGTTGTAGTCGCTTAGCGTATTGGACGTAAGTTCGCTTTCGCTCAATTTCTTAGTCTTTTGAGTATCTGTGGCTGCCAGTTTGGCGCATTTCTCCGCGGCACGTTGCACTCTCCTCTCTCTCCGTCTTTTGGTTCTCTCGGTGGGTATCCAGGGTTGTGTTCTCATTCACACCTTTTGCCATGTATCCGCAGCTGGGATGACAGGAACACGGATGCAACGTGAGTGTTTAAGAGGTTGCAGGTGATTATCAATCTGAACAAACTCTCTCTTATGTGGGAAATAGCCCCTTTTGAAGTTTCCGTCAAACTGAGGTTCTGAGAGATAGGTGGACTCAGAGTCGGGCAAATTACCTAATGGAGGGTTGACCGTCTCCACCTTGATCTTTCCTTCGGAAGCCATGCTGGCTAGTAGTAGGAAGTACTGGTTACAGTAGAGTCGGCACATCTGGGTGATGAGCACCTTATGTGCTGCTATAGGTTTGCACCTGTAACAAAGCATGTCAGTTGTTAGAATTTGGGCTATCGAAGTCCCTTCCCTCATTGCATCCTTGTCGCCTCGAGGGTGATCTTGTCACCTCTTATTTTTCTTTGCTAGTTGAGGCCCAAGGCGGTCGACAACGCGTCGCCTGCGGAGTTTTTTGGTGCAAGGTTCTTTTCGAATTTCCTCATTCTCCCTCACAATTCCCTGTCCCATGAGGTCTTCAAGGGTATAGAGTTCCCTCGTTATGATTGGTGGGTACTTTTCCGCTCTTGATGTTTCTCTATGTGTTGATGCACCCTTGGACCACTATTGATTCCCATGGCCATCTCCTCGATGCGGTTAAGGTGGTACCATTCTGCTTTCCTTTCGTTCAGCAGGTACTTCCTAAAAGTATGGCATCGATCAGTGGTATGTGAGGCATCCATGTGCAAGCGACAACGATTGTGTTGTTTGCTCTTGAGATCAGCAGGGCATTGGAGTGCTCCCTTGCTGATGAGTCGCTTGAACAACATGTTGGCAATGATCGTCTCGTCAGTTTCGATCGATTGGTCTCGGTCCTCCAGCATCAGTGAAGGGAGAACGGTCAGGCAATTAACATGGAAAGCGTTTATATCAACCAGGTCACCAAAAGGGTGTGACTCTGTCAACGCCTGGTCCCCTGAGTTGCACCAAATTCCTAAATGTGGTGCAATCCCTAGTGGTGTGGGTAAATGATCCGTGTTACTTACAGAAGTTTCTAGACTTCTCTGCTTTAGTGCGAGGGAGTCGATGGCCTGTTTTCAGTCGAATTCACCCATTTTAAAGGATGAATTTGAAGATCTCATCGGCCTTCGCCTCATCGAATGAATGTTTTCTTTCCTTTTGAGTTTTTGGAGTGGCCTTGGCTCGAAAGTTTTCCTTAATCAACTCATCGTAGGTCAGGAGTTGACCCTTTACATATTCTACAACGTCGACATCCAAAACTGGTTCCGCTTGGTCGGTCACCAAGGGCCCTGTTATCAGACTTCCTTTCGCATGAGTTTTCTCTCTGAGGAGATTCTCATATCGGATAGCCCTTCTGGCCAACTCATTCCAATCCCTGAACACTTCACCTTCTAGCTTCTTTCTAAGCCGAAGAAAGAGAGAATCCTCTGCGATGGCTATGAGCTCGGCTTCAAATACAGAGGTTTTGTATCCGAGCCTTGTCTTCCGAAGTTTATGCAGAAATACTGTCACGGGTTCCCCAGGCTGCTTCTTCATGTAAGTGAGGTCTTGCAGTGTCACAGCTGGGTCAGCCTGAGCGAACGCCACAGTGAATTGTACTTGCATATCTTCCCAATTCCTCACCAAATTTGGGGAAAGATTTACATACCACGTAAAGGTTGCTCTTGTGAGAAAGTTGGGAAACAAGCAAAGTTTCCAGAACCCACTAGTGGCAGCTTCTCTAGCCTGATGAGTGAAGCCGACGATATGTTCCGCGGGCGAAATGCCTTCTTCGCATGAGAAACGGGCAAATTCAGGCACACGATATCCCCTTGAAAAAGGATAGTCTCGGTCGATGTTGTCAGGGTAAGGAGCTCGATAGAGTTCAACCTCATTCATATCATTTGCCCCAGGTATCGCCTGCTCAACTAGTCGGGCTACGTAATCCCTTATTTCGGGCATGAGACATGGTGGAGCCGTCGCCTCCTGCACTGCCACTCCTCTTCCGTGTACGGGCTGAGGAACGTACTTAGAGTGTCGATGGTCCTCAAGAGGACGAAAAGATCCGTTCTCTACCGGCTTATAGGGATCTTCCCTCCTTTGAAATGGGGGTTGATACATAGCATGATGATCCTATTGCACAGTAAAAGAGTGGATTACATATTATGGCTTGAGCTGTGATCACGTCTGATGTCATCAAGTGCTGGCCATTCGAGACCTTGAGTGTGATAAACACATTGAACAAATCTTGAAGCTCCTTGTTATTATCACTCGACTGTGTCCATTGCTGAATCCTTTGGTCGATGATGGGATCGTGGTACTTCTTCAATGTCATCGACGCCTCCTTGACGATCTTCTCATGACCATCCAAGTCAAGGCCTTCTAGGCATGAAAGGTAGTCAGAAACACAAAAGGCATAGAGGTACCCAATTGCAGTGAATATCGCATTAACATGCTCTTCTTCCTCGATCCCTAGTCCCCCATCGGGCATACCCTTGCCAAAATATCTCCTCCCAAACATCATCTTCCTTGTCAGGTTCCCACAGTAATGCCTCGTAGCGGTCCGTAGATTAACATCCCGAGAAGTCCTACACTGTGTGAACACGTACCTGACCAGGTTGTCGGCCTCCTTGACCCTTCTATTGTGAAGCCATTCGAGCCTTGCTGGAGAGATTATCTCGGACACCAGAATGCGTCTCATTTTCTTCCATTGGTCTCCCTATGGGCAAAAGCCACCGTCTTGTGCCCGCCACTAAATGTCCGTGCAACCATCGACTCCGGCCTCGTGGAAAACACCGCGTCTTGCTTCTTGAGGATCTCCGCGGCTAGCTTAGGCAAGTACCCCGAACAACATAAGTACTTCCAAGACGGAAGCATGCGATCTCTGTGCCCATTTCCTCCATGAGGCACTGCATCCAACGGAATACAGGCTTGTTATAGAGCATCTCGAGAAGGCTCCCCACAACAAGCCATAGCTTGGGGCCTGGAGGAAGATGGACGAATCTCTTGGAGTGATCGCGAGGACTCCCTAGGGATTTCAAGATGACGAAAAGCAAGACTAATACAAGAACGAGAAAAGCATTTAAGGCGTTCTCGGGTGCGATGGTCATGATGAACTGGGGATGTGCCGGGGCTAGAGCTAAAGCACTCATGCTTCTTGAGTACTGATCCATAGTAAGATCTGTGAGTATCGAGAGAAGGTTGGAGGAGGTGTTGGATCATCTATGTGTACTAAAAGGGGAGTGAATTAGTGTTTATCACTTTTTCGCCCTTTCTCAGGGTATGCGGAAGCGTACTGTGTCACAACAAAGCGTTTCTCAGAAGTGAGGTCGGCTCGCTGTAAGCATTACAATTTTGATCGTTAGATACTCGTGGGGATGTAAGCACGATCGTAAGGGACACAATTGTTTTATAGTGGTTCGGCCTTAATCGACCTACGTCCACTTTCCACCGTAGAGGTGATTACATTATATAAATATAATGGGTGTAAATGAACCTTTTGCACTAGGCTTGCGGTATCTCAACAAGTGAGATTTAATATCGTTTACAAAAGGAGATCACTCCTGGGCAACGATCGGCTCCTCACACAGTTGACGTCTTCTCGTTTCCAACAGAATGATGTTCACACTCAGCAGTTGATTACTCAAAGGATTTCCACGCAGCACGTTGTTGCTTATGCGTAAACCTATCTATCAAAAAACAAAGACAACGTTGTGTTGGAGTATAAATCCTCATAAATAATTCCTTAAAGTGACGGAACGACTTCTCAAAAAGCAGCGTGTTTCTGGTTCACAGTAGAGGAATGCTTCTACACTTAAAGGAATCCTTCTGCTTCTACTCAGCAGAGGATTTCAACACGACTTTTGTCTCTTCTCAAGATGAGCCGGTAAGCACTCAAAAGACAACCACAAATACTCAGAGAACAAAAGAGATAAAAAGGGATTCGTTCCTTACACAGCGGAACCAGACTTCTCACACAGAGAAGTCGAGGAATCCATCTTACACTCAGTTCGGACATAGGTTACTACAACCGTGTCTCACTGCACTGCACACCTAGTGCCTAAGGTGGAATTTTCAGCTCTGGCGGCTCCCACACAACCTGCTCTACTGTCCCTCTGTATTAGTAGGTCGAGACTTCTGCACAGCACCCCTGTGCTCGGGAGGACCTCATTCCATTTCGGCGACGTTACCAACTCCTACTCTACCTTGCAGGCATGAGACTTTTGGTGCGCACCCGTAAGTGCGTGTCTAACTGCTCAAACTCCGTAGGTTCGAGACTTCCTTGCGAAAAGATATGACAAAAATGGCTTCTTCCCGTTAGGTCAGCAACTGGTTACTGCGATCAGCACAGGTATTCACTTTGCTTCCCTTAGACGATTCGTCTGCCGCTCGTTGAACGCACCGAGGACATACAGTCCCTCTCACGACGACCAAGGTGGCACACAGCCCTTGGCACTCCCACACGCAAATTGCGAGAGGTGAGAACCAGGTAATCACTTAGCACCTTCCGTTCTCCGCCGATCACACAGCTCTTCAAAGCTTCACACAGATCACACAGGCTTTGGACAACCACATAGACCACACTGATTCATTGTTGAGTGTATGAATGTCATCTGGTTTTAATGAGGAATGAATAAGATATTTTGTTTCCCCAAAACCAGCTTTTAGCAGGTTGTAATCAGGTTCAGCGGACAGCTGCTTAACGGTCACAACGACCAAGATTGTTATTTTAATCATTATCAACGACAAAATAGAAATAACATTATCTTCAATAGCCGTAGAGATAGAATGTGACATAATATGTTACTATAATTAGATATTCTATTTCCAAATATCTCGAAACATAGCGATCTGATCCTCATACGTAATTATCTGAATATAATAATGTAATAATCACAGAAATTAAGCTGAAATAATAATTATTACCTCGTTTTGGTAATTATAGCGTAGTAATACAGTACAGCTTTGCTGTAGTGTAGCAACACACTTCTCAAGCGGTACAAAAACACATTTCTTACGCACACATCATCGTCGTATGATTTATTGTCAGAATAATATCAGAGAGCCGTGTCTGATTTTTTTGGGAAAAACTTCGTTGGAGGTGTCTACGTTCTATACAAGCGAATCAGACCAATCTGAGTAAGTACCTGCTCAACGGGCGCAGAAACGGAGATGGAAAGTCTTCAAACGGTAACTTCCCTTATAGATATATTGTTTCCAAATCTTTAATTGGAAGGACAATATTCCGATTTTAAGTTGCCTAATAAAAGGAATTTGCTTATCCGATGTATTTAGGCATCTCAATATTTGTTTTAAATATGTTTCGAGATAATTCGAAATATATTGCAAAAAGAAATATTATTTCCAAAAATCCAGTGAGCAAGCGTAGCAAAGCAGTAATGACTTACTGTAGTGTAGCAACGTATAGCTCGGACTAGTTGTCGCTCAGCAACACTATGCTCAAGCTCATCACTAAAGATAAGCGAAGTGTTACAGCAACACAGTGCTATGAATTTACAACAAAACTTCCCAAGCTTATCATCAAAACCAAAGGTCAACAGGAGGATGTGATGAAGGGGAACGACTTGGTTGTGGTTTGTATTTATAGGGGGAACGTGCTTTATATTAACCTTTATAACATTGTATGTTCTTAATCAAGCAATGGAAACTGGATCGGTGATTAAAGAACATGTCTGGAGAGATCATTTTATTATGCAACAATTTTACTTACAACTAATCAATCGCCTGTTGTCGGAATAAACTTGAGAGTTAGTGACCGAATCTTAGGTTGTGTCTAATAGTACAACACGTTTTTCTCGATCCCAACACAATCCATTCGTCCGAGTAGACCCCGAAGTAAAGACAAAATATACATTTATGGCCTTAACTTTGAGCCAACTTTCTGTTTTATTATTAACTTAATTTGTTATATAATTTTGTCACCAACTTTTGTTTTTATTTTGATTTTGGTCAATTTTGAATTTCTTATAGCGATAGCAAAACAATGCCTTAATATAGGCTGACCCGTGTCCTATAATAGTGAAGCTTCAAACTCTCATTCATTCACCTCATAATCCACTTTACCCTTAGTAGCAGCCCCCAATAGAACGTCATCCGACCTTCATCGATTTTGCGTATTTTTTTACGGCATCAGCAATTATCGTCCAACTTCAGTATCCAATTCACTAGATTTGTCCATTAAAATTTTAAAATAGAAAAACATATGAGATGTTCTAATATTATTTACCATTTTTTATTTTTTTCCTTTTTTAATTGATAAATGAAAAATTATCTATTAAGGTCTATTTGGCTTACCCGCGATAAAATTTAAGATTGGCCAAAATCAAAATAAAAATACAAGTTGGAGAAAAATTATATAACAAACTAAGCTAATGATAAAACAAAAAGTTGACTCAAAGTTCAGGCAATAAATTAATATTTTGCCCGAAGGAAAAACGCAAAAAACTTTTGGTAATGAATCAATAGCACATGCTAATATAAATACAACAGAAAAATTTAAAGACACCAATGGTCTACAATGCGTAGAAATCCTTCCAACAACACCATTATAATCAATTTATTTTGCGCCAAAATACTTCACCAGAAAAAATACATAGTTACAAAAATATTAAATTTAGAATCACCGAATTATTTTTCACTAGTCACATCTCTTCTCATTTGTCTATTTCTCCCACGGTTTTCTATGTTTCCACGTCTGGCTATATTCCTCAAAAAGTAATGTTTACAGAAATCAATGAAAGTAAAGAATGTCAAATGTATATGTATTATGTACCATTTGCATCTCCTTCAAATCGAATGATGCTTATTTTTCAAATGTGTCAAATGTTAAATTTGGTTCATCCGAGTTCTGATAAATAAATATTTTGTTAATATTCATAGCATAGAAAATGATAGTTAATTTTGTAATTTTTCATACCTTATTTTGTGTTGAAGTTGAATTCAAAATTGAATCACCAACTCCAATAGAAGTTATTGGAAAGATAATAATATTATTGTTCGCGTCGAAAACGGATCACGTCGGAAATATTTGGCAATGATACTCATAAGGTTTGTAGATGTGGTCTCCAGTAAGTAAATGAAATAGATTGAGTTAAATATGCGAAGTCTTACAATTAAAATAAGGTGCTTACAGCCATTAAAAGAAAGCAAGGATGATGGTGCAACGTCGTAAACTTGCTTCTGGGCGCTGCAGACTAAGAGGCGGGGTCATAGACTTGCCGCTGAACGCTGCAGTCTTGCGAATCAGGACGATGGGGACGTCGTAGACTTGGCGCTGGGCGCTGTGGACTTGTGGATCTGGGCGACGGGGACGTTGTAGACTTGACAACAGAGCGCTGTAGACTTGCGACTCTGGACGGCGAAATTGGTCAGCTGGGCTAGGTGAATGGAGTGTGGTCGAATGTAGAGGCGGATGTGGATACCAAGGCTACGGTTGCTCACCTTGGTGACGGAGTCGAAGGCGGAATTGCGTGCCGGGATTGCGGTGGCTCGTCTTGGCGGTGGAATACTGGTGGAGAGTTGTTACCAAAGCCACGGTTGCTCACTCTGATGGTGTAAGTGAAAGCGGAGTTTGGCTGTCCGAGCTACGGTTGCTCACTCTGACGGTGGAAGTGAAGACCAATGAAACTTTAAGAGTTTCGCCCAGGCCAGGGAATCCTAACAATCTAAGGGGTGACGAGCAAATAAAGCTTTTGTTGGCTGATTTGATCGTGTCTTTTCTAGGGAAGGTCTCCTCCCTTTTATACCCGTCTGTTACGACCTCTGAAGATCTTCTAATCTAAACCACCCCCGTGGATCTCGGAGTCAACAAACTGTCCTCTAAGACGTGCCATTCGTGCAGACGTGGGTTGTAAACTCCACTGATTTCGGGGATAATCCATCCTTTGAGACGTGTGACTTGTGCGGACGTGGGTCGTAGTCTCCCACAGATCTCGGGGTCGCTAATTAGCCATGTAGTTCGTGTAGATTAGGGACATAGGCCTAGTGCGAGCGTCCCGTCTTTTCTCTCATGGGCGCCGCGTCCTATTGTGGGCTTCGTCAGAGAATTGGCCCAAGATAGTCCATCATGTCAACATATGCCCCCCTATTTTTGCTGAGGGGACTTCTGTCGCCTAAGTACTTCTGACATTTGCTTGCGTCGAAAGAAAACCCTTCGTCTTCTTCCTTCAAGCTTTCCTGAAAACCCTTGTAGACTTTCTGAAACCCTCATTTCTTGCCTTGATCATGTCTACTCTTGCTTCTTTCCAATGGCACTCCCAGCTCGCTGGACCCTCCAGCGTGGTCCAGACCGGCGACAATGGGTTGACATTGGGTCCTGTACTTGACCCTGCCCTCTTCCCGGGCATGGAACCCCATGAGTACCTGCTCACGAAGTCCCCCATCCCCATTTGCCGGGAGTATTTTGCGGACCCCCTGAACTGGGAGAAGAAGAGTGGCTTCCTCTGCTTCCCCCCGTCGAGAAGCCAGTGGTGCAGAAATGGTTTTCCACTTGGCTTGGGAAGCTGGACCACAGGCTGAAGGTTTATGGCCTCTGGTCGTTCGTCAGGCTGTCCCTGGTCGCGAAGCGCTGCGACCCTCGGGTATGTGCCAGTCAACTTCCGTTTTGGAACGACTCGATGAACTGCTTCTACTTCCCCGAGGGTTCTATGACCATAACCTTGGAGGACATCTACTTCTTGACGGAGCTACGTGGCCGGCGTTCACATCCGCCTCCATCCTGTAGACGACGACCACCACCCCACCGAAATGCTCCAGATTCTGAGCACGGCGAGGAGGCACCTGGAGATGATTGAAGGTCAGTCTCCTGCCGTCTGGGGAAAGGCTGAAGAGGTTGAGTACTTTAGCGTCTGGCTGAGCAAGTACGTGTTTTGCTTCACCGGCAAGCGTGTGCCGAAGTTGGTTTACGGGGTCGCCAACTTCCTGGGCCCCGTTTTTGTTGGGGTTGGTCTACCAGGGGTTGCACTAGGCGACGACGTACAGCAGCCCCTTCCCAAGATATCCAGCCGGCGGCTCCCTGTGGCTTGTGGATCTATGGTCNGACGAGCCGTCAAACTACGCCTGCCAGACCTCTTCGGTCGCTTCTTCTTGTTCTATAGACAAGGCCGGGTCATGGTCGACTAGAAAATCAGCCAGTGCTTGTCCCTTGACCTGTCTCTTATACACATCTAGATGTGTATAAGAGACAGGACGTACAGCAGCCCCTTCCCAAGATATCCAGCCGGCGGCTCCCTGTGGCTTGTGGATCTATGGTCCTTTCTGTGGATGCCAGGGCTCACAGGGTACCAGATGCCCTCCGGCGCCACTCCAGTTGCGTGCTACGAGACGCACATGCGGGAGTCCTGCTGCCGGTCCAAGGACCAGTGGCTGTATGCCTCCGTGACGGGACATATCCGTCACATTGTAGATACCGGACGGAGTGAGCGCCGCAACTGGGTCCCTTTTCCTACCGGCCACTCCATTTTCAGGCGCCGACGGAAGCTCACCCCGGGCCAATACTGGGATTGAGTTTTGCCCAGTAGCGACCTGGTCTGCGTGTCGGATAGGGGTTTTTCCTTCGAGGTCTACAACCCCCAGCTCTGTGCAAGGCAGGTCGGCGCTATACAGAGCTCTTCGGTGCCCTTCTCTGACACCTCCAACATCTCAATCAACACGAGGGTTTCCACCATTTTTTCCAACAAAACCCTCCAGGCGTCGATGAGTCTCTTGGCCAAGAAAACAGAATTCCAGCATATGGAGTTTTCTTCTGAGTCTACACCAGTCTCGACCACGAAATTTTTTACCGTTCAGTGGGCAATCACGTTTGATACCCTGCTGAAAAGGATGTCCTTCCTCCGGACCTCCAAGGAGCCAGATCTTTATCTGTCCTCTGAGATGATGCTAAAGACAGGACATAAGCCGCTTCCTGGAATAGACTTATACTCATCTTCTTTTGCCCTTTGAATTGAGAATTCTTATCTGATATAAATTGCAGTCTTGAGTGTAGACTCAGGGGACTCTTCACCAGAGAGCGGCCCTCCTCCCCCAGCTAGACATTTGACCCGTCTTCGCCGGCAGGCCCTTGCCTCCAAGCGCAAGCAGGTTGAGCAGGGAGTGGCCAGGAAGCGCAGATGTCCTACCCCTAAGTCCTCTGACTCCGAGGACATACCGATTTCTATCTCCTTCAACCGTCGCCGACCTGCCGTTCAGGATCCGACCCCAATCTCTGTCAAGGCCCCGGAGCCTTCAGGGACCTCTTCTGTGAGGTATGCGACGCTTTTTACTATTGAGTATTGTGACTTTTCTTTAATTAACCTATGGCATTGTTTTCAGGAAAACGACCACGACTCTGAGCCCGCCTCCTCTAATTCCTCAAGCGGCTGAGCCTCCTCGAGAAGTGGTATGTAATCTCGTGTCTACGCCATTTCCTGTTTTAAAGCCTAAAACACTTTATTCTCTCCCCAGGGTCCAAATCAGTCCGGGGAATCCGACCCTGAGGAAGAAGCTTCCGATGAAGCCAATTTGCCTCCTCCTTCCGAGGTATGCGTGGCAGGTGTAGACTTTGCTTGTTTAGCTTCTATATTAATGTTAAATTTCAACTTGTAGACTATTCCTTCCCCAATCCCTGAAGTCCCAGCTGCTGAGGAGCCGGAGGCCCCTGCAGTTACAACAGAGACTGCCGTTCCAGAGGTGGTAGGTGTGACAGGCACTAACCCTTCTGCTGCTGCAGGTCCATCATCGGCCAGCCGACCTCCCAGCCAGCCGTCAAGCGGGACACCAGGGGAAGAAACTCCAAGCTGCCTGAGTGACTTTGATCGCCTGATGGCGAATGTGGACCGTGTTGGGAGGCTCCTTCGCATTGAGACCATCTCTAAGGACCAGTTTAAGGACCTTCAGAGCTGCATCAAGGAAATCGAGGACTCCCCAGCCACCCCTATCGAGATGCAGGCAGATTGCGAGGAATTCAGGCGGCAATTTTGGATCGAGTGGCCGGCGTACATACAAAACCTTGAGGCAGTTCGCGGTGCCCAGTCCAGGATTGCGGAATGAAGTCAACATCAAGAGGACCCGGGCCAAGGTTCTGACTTTCCTGTTCGTGACGGCGGCAGACGGAGTGCCTAGACTAAGCGCGGCGAGTTCAAGCAGGCGGTGATTGGTTTAATTTTTTCCGAGGGATGACACCCTTTTAAAACAAACTCACTCTATATTTTTACCAGCTGTAGACTAGCCAAGGGATGACACCCTCTAAACAAACTATAGTATACTTGTAAATTCAATTCTTAGCAATTTGTTCCCATATAAATGGGAAGCGTTTACTCAGAATCTTCTTGTGAGATTCCCAAATGGTCTGCCAATAGTGTTTCAGGTACTTGCCATTAATTTTTAGAGGTTGTCTGACTCCTTCAAGGGTCGATAGTCTGTAGCTATTTGCTGATGTCATAACCCAATTTTTTTAAAAAAATAACAAAAAAAATCACTAAAAATCAAAACGAAATCAAACAAGATAAAATCAAATCGAATCACTAAAAAATCAAAATCAAATCAAATCAAATCAAATGATATAAAATCAAATAAAATCAAATTAAAATAGGGAAACATAATATTACATTGCAAAAATACGAAGAATAAAAAAAACTATAAAAAGGGGGAAGATTTAGACACATAGACATACAGCGTGGGGAGAAGAGACAGAAACAAAAACATCGTTGTCAAAGCGATCTCAGTTTACCTCCCACAATGGTTTCAATTTGCTTCTCCAATCCATCGCAACTGATTCAGGGTAAATTCGTTCCTTCACTTTCATTTTAATTCTTGATGAATCAGTTTGCTTTTAGTTTTCTTTTACGTCTCTGTAGAAAACATGGGATCACAACATTCCTGGTTCAGCCGATGCCTTGACCCTAGCAAGCTTCTCCCGGCGATCCCTAACTCCGACGACGTTCCCTGGCTGTTCTCACCAACATCAGCCAGCCGAGGAATCGACAGTTCCTCCGCACGGCAGTGGAAAGTCCTCCTCGTCGTCGTCGACCAGCCCTCCTCGTCGTCGCCGACCAGCCCTCCTCGCCGCCATCGCAGACCAGTCCTCCTCGTCGTCGTCACCAGCCAGCCATCCTCGTCGCCGTCGCCGACCAGCCCTCCTTGTCTCTGCCGTCGTCGACCAGCCCTTCCTTATTGTCACAGTCTCTGCCCTCGTCGATCACGTCCTCACCGCTGTCGTCACCGGCTAGCCCATCATTGTCGCCCTCGGCAAGGTCGTCCGCACCGCCGTCCTCCAGCCTCCCGACCCCAGACGTTCTTCCTGGGTCGAAGTTTCGCTCTGCCGCGCCCGTGCCCTTGCCAAGCTCGTCACCCGGCGCTACTCAATCCGGCAGTAGCAAATCACGTCCAGTAGCGGTGGGGCGACGCTTTCTTCACCGAGCCCCCCCCCCAACTTTGTCTTCGCTAACCAGAGTTCGACAACGAAGACAGCGAAAACCTTCTTCAATTTCCAGCCGCAACACTCGTCTCCCCTGCCCCAGCACCAGACGATGTTTGCCGAGTCGCCCGAGGAAACCGTCCAACCTCCTCAACCTCGGGTGTTCCCACTTTTCCAGCCGATACTCCGCGACAAGGGATGCCGGATATGATTCCAAGCAGCTCCAAGTCTTGCATCGACCAACGACTCCCTCCGGTCCTGGCTTCCTGGAACCCACGGCAAAGGTCCCGATCCAGCTGACCCGGGCCCCAGGCTCGGAGACCCTGGCTTCGTGACCGCATCCCCAGTCATGTGCTGCTTACGCCTCCCTCGGCGACTTCTCCTCCGCTCTCTCCGATGCCCAGAAGACCCTCGGCCTCAAGGATTACTCCGCCGCCTTCGCCTGGGACCACAGCGCCCTCGCCGATCCCGTCCTCGTTACCGCCGCGGCTGCCAAAGACGACTCAAAAACGCCGATCCTCCTCCACAGGGAAGCCTCCGACTCCGACGTCAGCCCCATCACCACCGATGGAAGAATCGGCCCTCAATACCCATCCCAATCGTGCCGAAAACAGAGCCATCGACGAACTTCAGTTACCTCCACTTCTCCTCTGCATCAATCGAACCGAGTCATGAGAAGTAAGGTTTCTTCCTATTTTGACTTTTCAGCCTCCTATTTTGACTATTTCTAACTTTGCCCGTGAATTCCTCCTTTCTTTGTATTAATGATTTATACAGATTAGTTTTAGCAATCTTCCTCTTTAATGTTTTATATTTTGACTTTGTTTGTATTTTTTACGTGCCTCAGATGAAAATTTTAATTGAAGGATTTTTTTTGTTTTATAATTATTTACAATATGTGACGGATTTTTATCGTGTTGGCTTATCTTAATCAACATTTTAATTATTCCGTACTTTCAAAGTTCTTTTTTGATATTTTTAAATCTCATTTTCTTAAAAAAGCTCTCAATCTCTTTTTATTTCAATCGTCTTACAACATAACTTTAACATATCAAGAATTCGTATTATTGCAAGTTGTTTTCAATTAATTCTGTTTCAAAAATTTTCTCGAACTGTTTACTTCGTTTATCCGATACTTATGCAGGTATCTCGGGCGCGTGCCTTGCGGACAATCAAGGTACGTACCCCATCCAACGCATCCAAGATAACGAAGTATTCGAGGGTTTATTTTGGATTCTCGAAGATTAAGACCCTCTGAAGACGGCTTCGCACGCACCAACGTTACGGCATCAGCGGCTCGCCAGGTTCACCGTAAACCTATTCTAAAAACGGCACTGTGAGGTACAAACGCTAACGGGAGCGTTCTATAGAGCAAATAATGGTACAACACCCGGTTCTCTCTTGAATTTATTTTTTTGCTTAGAAATTGTTAAGGGCATTAATAAATCTATGTTGCTTGTATTTTTGCTCGAAAAATTCAAGAAGAAATATTTTCTAAAAATGATTCACGTAGACATTTTAAGCATTAATGAGCTCGATATCATTTTTTATATATCAAACAATGTCTTATTTTAAAACCGAGCTCAAATAAATTGAACATCGGAAACACACGATTAAAGCCTCCCTTTTTCTTTTGATGCATGCGATTTAGTAATCCCTAATTCCCGAACCATAACGAATCTCTACAGTTTTTCTAACTTGAACTTAAAATAAGTTAGTGGCGACTCCGACACATTTTCAAAAATCCGAAGCCTTATCGTCAAGGGAGGATATCCATTTTAGATGAAACCGGAAACGGGATCACCCGCGACAGCTGAGAAGGTCTCGCTAACCTGATACGGTCCTTCCCAATTCAGAGACCATTTTCCTAGAATCTGGTCTTTAGACTTCACGGGTAAAATCATTTTCCAGACCAAGTCGCCAATTTGAAAGTGCTTATGAACAACTTTCTTGTTGTAGTAATGGGCTATTCTCTGCTTGTCTACAACCTCTAGCCTCTTTCTTTCCAACTCTTCCAAGGCTATATGCATGGCTTCGTCTTGTAGACAAAGTTGGCCGACACGAAGCGACTTGTACCTCATTTCAATGGGCAACACTGCGTCATGGCCGTAGACTAGCGCGAATAGAGTTTCCCCAGTGCTTTCGCGCTTAGTGACTCTTAGAGCCCATAGTGTATCATTCAGTACTTCATGCCATTTCTTTGGATTAAGCCCCGACCATCTTTTGGATGTTATTTTTAATTAATTTATTGGAGGCTTCAGTCTGTCCATTCGCTTGAGGATAATATGGAGTGGAATTCATGATTGAGAAGCCAAACTCTTCTGCAAACTCGCTCACTCTTGCATTGTTAAAAACCGTCCCGTTGTCCACAACAATATTCTGGGGAATACCGAATCGATAAATGATACAAGTCCGCAGAAAACTCATGACTTCATTGTGGTCAATTTTCTTGTAGACATGAGCTTCTACCCACTTGGTGAAGTAATATGTTGCTACTAAGATGAACGCATCCCCTCGACTAGAGTGAGGGTGAATTTCCCTTATCACATCAAGAGCCCAGGTCCTGAAAGGCCAAGGTTTGATCACGGGGGAAAGGTCAGTTGCTGGTGCACGAGTTACCGGGCCACGTCGTTGGCATTCTTGACATCCTTTGGCCATTTCAATGCAATTTTTCATCATTGACGGCTAGTAAAAATCATGTCTACGAATAATCCAACACATTTTTATCCCTGCCCGGTGTGACCCACAGAGTCCCTCATGGGTCTCCACCATTATTGGAGTAGCCTCATCTAAGTCTACGCATCTTAAAAGGACTTCGCTTGTATCCTTCCTATAGAGTACATCTTAAAAGGACTCCGCTTGTACACTTTGATTCGCTATTTGGCCACCTGACTAGGGTCTGATAAGAAGTCTACTATTGGTTTCCTCCAGTCTTTATCTTGGCTCATTATGTCTACGGCCATGACATTATTTTCTGACTGCAGATGCGATCCTATTTCTGGTATGTTACCCTGTTCTGTCCTGTTTTTGTATCCTGAAGCTAACTGCGCAAGGCTATTAGCTACTGCATTTTCATCACGACCCACAAATTGAAAAGTGATATCTTCAAATCGGGCGACTAGCCGCTGTACTGTCTCGAAATAGGGCAGTAGCTTGCCATGACAAGTGCTTTCTTACTTAACTTGGTTAATAACTAACTGAGAATCTCCCCAGACAAAGGCTTGCTTTGCCTTTAGTACCACGAGTTCCTTCAGTACTGTTATCAATGCTTCATACTCTGTAGCATTGTTGGTGGGTATTATTTGTAGACGAAAAGCTAATATGATGTCTTTACCCATCCGGGATATTATATGAACTCCTATCCCAGCTTCATTCTTAGTGGACGAGCCGTCAAACTACGCCTGCCAGACCTCTTCGATCGCTTCTTCTTGTTCTATAGACAAGGCCGGGTCATGGTCGACTAGAAAATCAGCCAGTGCTTGTCCCTTGACTGACTGTTGAGACTTATATCTCAGATCATATGGAGACAAAATTAAGCTCCATTTGCTAATCCATTCACATAACAATGGACTCTCAAAGAAGTACTTGATAATCGGCGACTTGGATAGGACGTAGACTTCGCCGTTCCTAATGTAATGCCTAAGCTTCATGACGGCATAAAATACCGATAGACACAACTTTTCCTTTGGAGCATACCTGACCTTAATTGGTGTCAATTGCCTTGACAAGTAATAAACGGCCCTTTCACGTCCACTCTCATCTATCTGCGCTAGCATGGCCCCTATGGTCGTTTCAGTGGCAGCTACATAGAGAATGAAGGGTCTCCCGTATTGAGGGGGTACCAAGGCTGGTGGGTGTGTTAAATACTTTTTTAAAGCTACTCCTAGTAGAAGTGGTAGAATTATGCCAAGTATTTTAGCTGTAACAGCTATGTACGTTTTTGATCTTCTATTCACTCATGATCTGGCCTGGTCGACCCAATCATGATATTGAAGGATGGGACCTTTTCTTGAAAAACCCTGGATCCCGGGAAGAGTTGAAGACGGTGCAACATCGAATCCTGTTACGTTACTTCGAATGGAATCTTAGCCCGTCTCACTTGCTTTTTGAACTGCATAAGTGCATAAACGAAGTCAAGGGATTACCTTATAACTAGTGGCTGAGAATATACCTTCATTCAACATATTTTTGGTTGCATGCTCTGGGTCTGTAGCTGACAGCGGTTAGAACGGCAATGACAGTCGGTTAAACGCTTCTTCGTGTTTTTCTGTCCACTTGAAATCAATTTTTCCCCTTAATAGGTTGGCAAACGCCTCAGTCTTTCCTGTGACATTTCCGATGAATCTACGCAGGTAATTCACCCTTCCAAGGAAAGCATGTAATTCCTTTTTGCTTCTTGTTGCTGCTAGATTCTGGATGGCTTTTACCTTGTTTTGATCGACTTCAATGCCACGTTGATGTACTAGGAAACCAAAAAATTGCCCCACTTTAACTCCAAAAGCGCATTTAAGTGGGTTTAGTTTAAGTTGATGTTTTCTCATTTTCATGAAAGCATTTCTGAGATGGTCGACATGAAGTTCTTCCTTTTTCGACTTGACGACTATATCGTCGATGTAGACTTCCACTGTCTTGCCAAGAGAAGCATCAAATATAGCATTCATTGCCCGCTGATAGGTGGCACCAGCATTCTTCAGTCCGAATGGCATTACTACCCATTCGAATATTCCTAAAGGACATCTGAATGTTGTTTTATGTATATCCTCCTCTGCGATGAAGATCTGGTTATAACCAGAGAACCCATCTATGAAGGACATCTCGTTCCCTGCTGTCGTGTCTATAAGATCATCCGCGACAGGCATAGGATACTCATCCTTTGGAGTAGCACGGTTCAAATCTCTAAAATCTATACAGACTCTGATTTTACCATTCTTTTTCAATACGGGTACGATACTAGAAATCCACTCGGTATAGCGTGACGTTCTTATGTACCCTGCTCGAAAAAGCTTTTTAACTTCTTCGAAGACTAGTTGTGTCACTTCCCCGGTCATGCGTCTTGGTGCCTGCTGCACCGGTTTAAAATCCTTCTTAATGGGAAGGGTGTGTTCCACTAGTCAACCGTCTAGCCCTGGCATCTCAGTATAATCCCAGGCGAAGCAGTCCTTAAATTCTTCTAGTACTCCTTTAATCGCATCAAAAAGTTCTTTATTAACTGAAGAACTGATAAAAAGAATCCTAGGTGAAGTCTCGCTTCCCAAATTAATGCTAACTAATGGGTCACACGGCGTCATCAAAGACTCGCGCCCCTTAGTTCCACCTAAATCGGTAGACACGAGCTTATTACAAGCATTAGGCGCTCTAAGCGCTTCTGAGTTTATTGAAAACCAAGAGATGGGTTGTCTACAACAATGGTGTCCCTGGTAGACTTGAAGTCGTCGAAGGACATCGGCGACTGCTTCGGTTCTTTCTTCATTCTTGTCCATAGATCCCTTCTTTCAGGAGTCTATCGGGCTCCAACTCCACGACAGCGTTCTGCCGGCTCTTCGCAACTTCTCCTTTACCACCTTCGTTATCCTTTTGGCCGTTCGCATCTCTCCTTATGGGGTTTTCACCCGAATTGACCTCTTGCAGGACTTCTTCTATTTCTTTTGCAGTAAGCACGTCTCCCCATCCAGATGGAGCGATTGGGTATGTCTCCGGCTTAGGGTGTGATGTCCCGTAATCCACAATGTAATCAAACTTTCCAGATGGTTGGCTAAGAGGACCTACAGTAGGGTCGCCCAGCTTATATCATTGCTCCAGATTGAGGTCCGTGACAGTGTTGCTTGTTTCTGCATGCAAGATACCTTTGTCACAACAAGAGTATTCATCAGCCTTAATAATCTCAACTTCAGAGTCAATACATAACATCAACTCTCTGTGTAATGTGGATGGGATGGCTGCAGCTTTATGGAGCCAATCGGGGCCCAACAAAGCATTGAAAGTAGGAATTATGTCTATCACAAAGAAAGCAGTTTCCTTTCCCTGGTGACCCACTTCTAAGTGTATAGAGAAGACCCCTAAACATTCAGATTTCCTACTGTTAAAACCACTCACTGCGACATTGGTTTTAACCAAGTCATGAGGCTTATATCCAAGCATTTTAAACCTGAACAGAGGAAGCACGTTTATCATTGCTCTATTGTCTATAAAGACCCGACTCACCACAGTACCGTCAAAGGTAGCGGTGATGTACAAAGAGTGCATGTGTTGTTTCATGCTATCAGATGGTTTCTCCAACCAATGAAGTGGAAAACCTGCCGGATAAGCTGGTGAGCAAGGAAGAGGCACCTTACCTCTTACAGTTTCCACTTTTCGATTATTGGCGAAGTCTACAGACAAGGTGAGAGCGTTACAGCTCACAATTGGCCTCTTTTCGCCATCATCATCACTTGGGATTTCACTCCGAAGAGGAGTGTAATCAAAACTTGAGCTAGGCCCTTCAGAATGGTCCGTAGACTCAATATGCTCTGCTTTAGCGTTCAATCCCTTTTTAGACACTCTGGCAGGTAAAGCGGCCCCTGAGAGGGTAGGCCTAGGCCTCTTAGCGACGTGACTTAGACATCTGTCCCTTCTCTTTCGAGCCCTTGGTGGCAAAAAGGTCTTGCCAATTGCTTTCTGCCAATGTTTCGAGGGGTTACCGCTTTGATTACCCTTGATCTCTTAGAACCAAGGAAAGATTGACATACCTCGACAAAGTCTCCAGCGAACGGATCGTATCCCACTACTGTCCACATTGGTACCTGTTGTGTTTTTGAATAGCTGTTAGTTTCACAAGTACCTGTGGCTGTAGAGTGCGCGGGTTTGATCACGATCTCTCCTTTTGAAGACAAGTCTACAAGCTTGAGGAAATAGCTGACACAATAGGGGGTGCAGAGTTGAGTAATCAGGATCCTGTTCTGAGCTATTAGGTTGCACTTTTGACACAACATCCTTTCATCAATGAACTGAGCTATCGGTGGTCCTGTCCGGAGTGCCTGGATGTCTACTTTAGGCGTTCCGTGTCTTGGCTTGCCCCCTTTCTCCTGTGTTCTTTCGACCCGCTGAGTCCTGTCAAGGATGTCCCCTTCTACAGTTCCAGAGCGGGACTCGCCAGTGTGACTGTTTATCTCCTATCCTTACTTTGCCCCTTGTTGGACGGACGAGTCATTAAATTCCAGCTGTCGTTTGGGGCGTTCCAGAGTATGGAGCTGTTGTTCAGGTGCTCTAGGTGCTCTGCCTCGGCCATGAGGGCCACCTCTTCCTCCTTGGGTAGCTAGTTTGCGCTCCACACTTGGAGGGCTTTTGAAACCTCTCTGTGAGCTATTAGAGGCACTTCGCGAACGCGGGGAAACTATTCCCATTGCCACCTCCTCGAGCGGGGTCAAATCATACCAGGCATCCCCCTGATTGTTCTGTAGATACTTCCTGAAAGTATTGCATCTATCAGTGGTGTGCGTGTCATCCATATGCCAACAGCAGAGGTTGGATGCCACTTCCTTGACCGGACAGGTGACTACACCTTTGTTAGCCATGCGGCGGAAGAGGGCATTCGCTATCATGGTCTTCCCAGGGATCTTTATGTCCTGTAGGGAAAAATCAATATTAGTCTCGATGAAATTGATGTCTACATTAGAAACATCAAACATATGAATGGCGATTCCATCAACAAAGGGTTTGTCGTCGACCATTGTAACTTCGTCTACTTTAGGGAAGCATAATTCTTTTGACTCTATAAGGTCCTGAATTATGTTCCTAAGCGACAAGCAATCCCTGGTTGTGTGTGTGATTGAACCATGCCACTTGCAATAGTTCCTAGTTTTCTATCTTTCTGTCTGAGGGGCTCTGTGACCCTGTTTGAGCTTAATCCGCTTTCGTTGGACAAGCCAGTCAAAAATTGCATCCGCCTTGTCTACGTCGAAAGAATACTTTCTTTCTTCACCAGATTTCTGGGATGCTTTTGCTTTTAAGTTTTTCCTTGCTAGTGGCTCACAAACCGTTGCTTCGCCTTTCACGAATTCGGCCATGTCTACTTCAAGGGTTTCTAACTGGTAAGCGTGTTTAGACTGGGCCTCTTCCATCAGCAACTGATGATACTCAGTCGCTCTCCTGGCCAAGTCATAAAGATCATTGAACCTCTCCCCTTGTAGTTTGTTCTTGAAAGGCATAGACAACGCGTTTAATGCGATCATCAACTGGTCCCTTTCAGGAATTGCAGGTCTACAGCGAAGCAGCGTTTTTCGCAAACGGATGAGGAATTGTCCTAAGTGTTCCCCGGCGGTCTATCTGAGTCGCATTACCTCGAAAATCGACATGGGCGTGTCTAGTCGAGCAAATGCTTTCATAAAGAAAGACCGCATTTCTGCCCATGATGTTACTGACCCAGGAGGTAAACTTGCATACCATGTGAAAGCATCTCCCGTGAGTGAATTCGGGAATAATTTCAGCTTCCAAAAGTCATTGGCTGCAGCGTCTCCTGCTTGATGAGTGAACTGGGCTATGTGCTCTATAAGCAGGGTATGGACTCATGTATAGACCAGGGTCGTCCTGCCTGACAGCCCCAGGTACCTTCTACTCCAAGACTTGAGCGATTGTCTCCCTCAGATTCTTTGGTGGTGCGTGATCGAACTGTTCTCGTACATAGTCCTGGTTCACTTTCTTTGAGGGATAAGGCACCTTCGCGGTGGTTCGAGATGACTGTGGGTTTACCGAGACATTCGTGTAGAAGTTTTTCGCCCCTGGTAGACTTCCTGTGGTTGGAGCTTCCCCAGAAGGTATCTCCTCTACAGGCGCTTTACCAGGTCGGCGAGGGGGGATGCCACTTGCGTATCTGTTTGTTTCACCCTGCGCCTTTACATCATCGTCTACAGGGTTCACTGCATACACAGCATTTGCCCTCCAAGACGTAGGAGATCGAGAGGTAGTAGGCCTTGAGGGGGACATCACGTCCCTATTGTAAGCCTCTGTAGTGCGTTGGTTAGCACCGTTCCAAGGCTCTTCCTCCTGGAATGATACGTTGCGCCTCTCTGCGCGCCGGGCATCTCCTATAAAAGAATTCTCCCTGTCTGCGGGGGCGCTTGGCCTTGCAATAGCATTTGGCCTATTCAAAGCGCTAAGTTGCTCCAAAATCTTAGCCATATTGTCTTGTAATCCAGTGATATGTCTGTCCATCAGGTTCTTCATATTGTTGAATTCTTTATGGAATTCAAGCCTGGATATGAACTCAGAAGGAATATGTGCCCCGGAATCAGGTTGATTCGTAGTTTCTTGGCTTCCTAGAGCCGCAGTCTTGACATTTAAGTCTCCCGCTATAAACTAACCGTCTCCATCTAATGAGGTGGAGGGCCGCGATTTGCTCCACTCCTGGTACTTTTTGCCATCTATAGACTTTAAGCTTTTCGTGCTCCCATTGTGGTCGCCAAAAACGTGTTCGCGTCGAAAACGGATCACGTCGGAAATATTTGGCAATGATACTCACAGGGTTTGTAGATGTGGTCTCCAGCAAGTAAATGAAATAGATTGAGCTAAATATGCGAAGTCTTACAATTAAAATAAGGTGCTTACACCCATAAAAATAAAGCAAGGACGATGGTGCAACGTCGTAGACTTGCTTCTGGGCCCTACAGACTAAGAGGCGAGGTCGTAGACTTGCCGCTGAACGCTGTAGTCTTGCGAATCGGGACGATGGGGACGTCGTAGACTTGGCGCTGGGCGCTGTGGACTTATGGATCTGGGCGATGGGGACGTCGTAGACTTGACAATAGAGTGTTGTAGACTTGCGACTCTGGACGGCGAAATTGGTCTGCTGGGCTTGGTGAATGGAGTGTGATCGAATGTAGAGGCGGATGTGGATACCAAGGCTAGGGTTGCTCACCCTGGTGACGGAGTCGAAGGCGGAATTGCATGCCGGGATTACGGTGGCTCGTCCTGGTGGTGGAATGCTGGCGGAGAGTTGTTACCAGAGCTACGGTTGCTCACTCTGATGGTGGAAGTGAATGCGGAGTTTGGCTATCGGAGCTACAGTTGCTCACTCAGATGGTGGAAGTGAAGACCAATGAAACTTTAAGAGTTTCGCCCAGGCCAGTAAATCCTAACAATCTAAGGGGTGACGAGCAAATAAAGCTTCTGTTGGCTGATTTGATCGTGTCTTTTCTAGGGAAGATCTCTTCCCTTTTATACCCGGTCTATTACGACCTCTGAAGATCCTCTAATCTAAACCACCACCGAGGATCTCGGAGTCATCTTAATGCTTAATTGCAAAGAACAGTATTCTCAAATTATATAGGGACATCACAGACACATCAGAGGACATACAGACGCTCCCAAACACAGACGCTCCTACTTTCAGAGAGATACGCTCCCACATTCAAATAGGCTCCACCCCTCAAAGATTCTCCCCTCAGAGATTCTCCAACACTCCAGACGTTCATTTCCCCTACATCCAGCGACCCCAAGGTAGGTCTGGCGACATCCACAGAGAACCCCACGTCACCAACTCAAACCCAGTCTCCTCAAGAGATTTCGACATCAATAATGGAGTGGGCCTCCATTACCAATGCCAACCGGAAACATCACCTTCATCGGCAGATGATCCTAACCTCCAGCTGCGATGTCCTTTTGACTTTGAATATACACGATAACCCGGTTTCAACTCTCCGCGGTTGCACATAAGCGTTGTGGGGAGATTTCTTTTGTTCTAATATTTTACTTGTATGTACAGGATGTGGGAACATGACTCCTTACCAGGACCTTCACGAAGGATTCTTTTTTAGCCCCAATCTTTCAGCGGCAACGTCTATCAGCCTCGACACGCTTGGAAGGGTAACGATCCTTCTATCATTTTTTTATCATTTATTATTACTAATTATTTTATTTAAAATCTGAATAATTAACATTTTTTTATTATTTAATGAAAAAAAGAATTATGATCTGATAAAATATAACTTTTTTTTCGTAAAAAAAGTTGATTTAGTGTTAAAATCAATAAATATTTTTTTTATTGTCACAATTTTGACACTAATAAGGTTAATGGTTTTTTTTAACCAAATAATTGTTTCAAAAGTTTTATTTAAATTGAAATATTCATTTATTTGATAAATAACATTAATATTTTTAATCGAGTCATTTTAATTATCAATTAAATCGTGTTTCATATAATTTAATTCAATTTTTATCACTATCATTTTTAATATCAATTTCGTAATTGTTATTATTTAAAAAAAATCAGATTCTAGAGATTTTATTTTAACACAATTATTTTTAGTTACATTTTTTTAAAATTGTCAATTAAACTACTTTCTCATAATAAATTAATTTACCTGTTTTTTAAAAACATATCGCACGTAATTTTTTTTTAACAATAATTATTTTTAATATTTTTCTAATTCTCGATTAAACTTTTTTAAAAAATATAAAAATAAAAAAACATGTCGCATGTTCCTTTTTAAAATAATAATTATTTTTAATATATATATATATATATTTTTTTAATTCTCGATTAGACCAATTTTTTTAAGAAAGCATGTCGTACGCTTTTTAACAATAATTATTTTTAATATATATTTTTTTAATTCACAATTAAACCAATTGTTTTAAATAAAAATCAATTAATTTACTTAAAAAAACAGAAACACAAGGACAACATGTAATTTGGTGACAGATTAAATTATTGTTATTATTTAAATTTTTCTAACCACTTCTTTTTTTTGTATAAAATTTTTTAACGAAAACTTCGGGGAAACCGTGGTGGAGGCATGTCACCAAAGCAACCCCAAGTGACGAATTCAACACCAACATAAGCCCCCCTTCAGGCCGGGCCTTAGGTACGTGAGGGAGCTGCGGGCCTCCTTATTTTCTTTATTTCCACAAGTAACGGGTCGTGCGCCCAAGTGCATAGGCCCATGATCACCACCCTTCCCCGCCCCTTTTGATCTCAATAATTGTTTGTGCCTGTCCGTATGCCTTAGGCCCATAGGTTTATCATCGCATGTTGTTTGTAAAACAAATAAACATGAGTTCGGGCCCAAAAAGCCTGAATCGGGTCCAACGCCCGTAAAATAGATACATGAGTCCGGAGTGATGCCCGGATCGGGTCCAACGCCCGTTAAACAGAAACAAATTCTTTGGAGCAAACGTCACCTTTTCGCATGTCTAAGTGTAAGAGTCAGTAATTAAGGATCCTCGAACCACTGTTTTTTTCCGACTTAAAACAGACTTTTATAAATAAAGTCGGTGGCCACTCCGTATAGTTTACCTAGGTTAAACAACAATAACCCGAGTCGCTCCCGATTTCTTCCGAAAGTTCCTTCTTCGAATCATGCTCCGCCTTTCGCCCGCCGCCTCTTAGGAAAACAGAGTCGGTCGGCGAGGGCCCGAGCCTTGGGGAGCAGGCCCAACTCCCTTCCACAGCATCCGACGCTCGAGTCGTGACGTCGATTGGTTGGGCCTTGGGGAGCGGGCCCAGATCCTCGGGTCGTTCGAACCGCAGCGCGCGTGCTAGGCCGGAAGGCGCGCGTACATCCCGGATGGCGACTCCGCTGGGGATTCCGCATGTGGATTCTTTTCGAACACTCTTACATTTTCAATCCCCATGCAGAGAGGAGTTCTTGTTTGCGCATGCCATTGCTTGGGTCGGTGCCCTTTGTCAGCTCTCATGGTTGTGTTTGTCCGATAGTCTAGTATTGTTTGTCCACTACAGGTACCAGACGCCGCATATGCATTTGTTTGTTACTAAGTGGCTGCTACCCGTATAGGGAAAGGTCTTGTATGCGATAAATTGTAAGAACTAATTTTGTTCATTTTGTAGCGGTTTGAGTTGGTTGCGGGGGTTTCCTCAATTCCTTTACTCCCTGTTTACATTATTACATTCATTTGCATTCATCCTGCACGAGCGTCCGTTGATCAATAATTGATACATCAACACATCTATATTTGTCATTACTCTTCAAACATAAACAACTCACGTGCGAATTCACCTCATATTAGGATCTGGATTGGATTGTTGTTACAATTGAATGACGTTCAAGCATGCAGGTTGACCTCGTGGAGTCAATAGTTCTACGCAAAGTTGTTCCATCTACCGATGTGCTTCGACGATGGCTCGATGTGTTCAGACCCTCAGAACGGGAGTTCGTGCAACAAAAACTTGGAGGTCTCTTTTACCTGATCCGCATGGAAGTCGACTGGTTCTTGCTTCAGCATCTCGTCGCTCGCTGGGATCCCGAGAGCTATACCTTCAGATTTGGCACTTTGGAACTGGCACCGACTTACGAAGAATATGGAGATCTATCTGCACTCACTCCTCACTCAGGAATCCTCCCCCTACCCTATGACGACAAGCCAAGGAACTACATAGCTCGTCTTCTTCAAATCTCTCCAGCAGTTGTACCTAGTTTGTTTACCGCAGAAGGACACATCAACTTCAACAGACTCTTCGATTTGCGTAACCCGCCGTATGAACCACATGTAGGAGATGGTCAAGGCTCAGCGAGGGCATTTGTTCTCTTGTTCATAGGGACGATACTCTACCCGTACAGTGAGGCATTATTACTCAACAAGCGAACGGTTTATCTGACGAAAGCGATCCTCGAAGGAAGGCCTTTTTCTTCCCAATTTGGTCGGCGAAACAAATTACAGCCTCACCCGGATCGCGCACAGAGCTAGAGAAGGTTTGCAAAATCACAAGTTCACATTCAGCCCGACATTACTTGAAGCTTGGTTCTACATCCACATCGGCGTCACCGAGGAATCATTCAGACGAGAACAGTTTCCCGATTTGCTCGACCGCAAATCAAAGTGCGCTCGGCTTCCGACTCGTACCTTTGCAGGGGTTCGAGCTCTTTTCCGCTCTCTAGATCCAGAGGACTTCTACCGGATGGCCAAATGCTTCGACGTGGACTGGACAATCATAAGCTCATCAGATGGAGATTACATCCCGATCGTCGAGATCACCGGGACGTCCTACTACTGTCCGGCGCGGGTTATGCACCAGTTCAGGGGAACTCCGCGGATCATAACAACACCAACTAAACCATTTGATCCGATCGACCTGGACAACCCACCACCAAGGGGCGTGATTCGACAAGCAACGGCACACCTCGCACGCGTGTGGATGACTCTCACGGAGAAAGAGTTCGAACCTTCCTCAAAATGTCAGAAGGGCATCGACGCCCAATCACCTCGTTTCCAGAGGAAGCGCCTCACTCCCTGGGGTCGTATTTGAAGACTGACTCTATCATAACAGGCTTGAAGGCCCATTTCATCCTATGTGTACTATTTGTAATAAACTTCAGCTTATATGTCATTTCGCTAACTTACTTTCTCTCTCTTGGATTGAGTTCATTGCAACTACGATCCAATCCTTGCATTAGACATGATCATGCATCATTACATATCATGCATCCAATGTATAACCTTATTCGATGCTGACTCAACTCTTTTAACCCAAAGGTACCAAAATTAATCTTCCGAGGACACGTCCGTTCGAGCTGCGAAGCCGGACGATACGCATGGCTAGGCTTAGGAGTTTCCTCAGCCGATACAATGACGCCCAACATAGGATCATCTGCAACGACCGCAACTTGAACTCCCATCGTCATCGTGTCTTCATCAGCAGCAACACCAGTGGTTTCCCTGAAAACTTTTTCACCACTGTCTTCCCAAGCCACGGTCTTCACCATCGGGCGGTCATCGGGAGGAAATGCATCTCTGACATACATCCCACCGATGACTTTCACCGCACCGGCAATACAGAGAGGGTGCCAATCGCTGCGTCATCCCCTCCGGCACCACCTGCATAGGCCCAAACTGCCGACGACAATTCCCTGGGAAACAAAGTCGAATCACTCACCGCAGAGTTGTCATCTTTGAAGACGGTGATGACTGAGCTATTCCAGCGACAGACTGCAACCATACCTGCTCCTGTTATCACCCCCATCTTCCTCCTATCATGCCTAGATCTACCACATCTACAATGCCACCTTACTACCCACACTTTCAACCAGGTCTAATCGCTTCATCAAGCATTCCGTCCCCCTATAACCATGCTATCCTCGGATCCGCTATCTCCGCAAGTATAGCACCCTTCTATAACCCATACATGCGTGGACCGCCTTTTCCGTCAACCACAACACCTTCATACCTTCCACCATACTACCCTCAACCATCCGTATCAGGGCCAACTCCCTATCAATCAGCTCCACTTAGGCCATCACCCTATTTTCCTGTCACCCCTACAACTGTAGGCTTCGGGATCCCCATACCGACCACAACGCCCTCGGCTCCACATGTGGGACCGGCCGTGCCAAACCTAAGAAACCGTAACGCGGATATCATGAATGAATTATTTGGCGAATAGCAGCAGGCCGACGCCTTCGAGACAAGACTCGAAGCTAAGATCGCCTCTATGCAAGAAGAAGAGCCGCGTCGTATGGCGAGAATGGAAGAGCGCCTCAACGCCATTCAGGGACACCGAGCTCACAACTGGGAGTACACCGACTACCAGATTCCCCAGATTCAGATCCCACCAAAGTTCAAAATGCCTGAATTTGAGAAGTTTCGAGGGAACGGATGTCCAAAGCTACATCTCAAGCACTTTTGTCACAAGATGGCTATGTACCCGATAGATGACAAGCTTCACATTGCCATGTTTCAAGAGAGCTTGGAGGAATCGGCACTGCTCTACTATTACACCAAGGATGTGAGCCAGTATGCAACATTCAGGGAGTTGGCTCTCGACTTTCTTAATTACTATAGTTTCAATGTAGAAATGGCACCCACGATATCAGACCTTTGGAAACTGAAAAGGTACCGCTCCGAGGACATCAAACAATTTGCCTATCGGTTCAGGGAGATGGCTTTGCGGATTAAGCCAGCTTTGAAAGAAAAGGAGCCGATAGATGAGTTCTTCCAGCTTCTCCCGCGTGAGTACTTACCTTACATAATTTGTCAGACCATCACAACCTTTGCCCAAGCGGTCATCAATGCCGATAAACTGGACGGGGTGAACCGAGAAGGGCTGATTCCCTCCCCTTCAGTAAAGCCAACCGTCAAACCAAAGCCCAAGGAGCTCGTCGCAGCTGCGGAGCACAATAAAGCAGCGGCACCGCCAACTTCATATGCGCCGCAGTTATCAGTAGATCCCCCGTGCCTGTGACAGCCAATCCTAGACCGCCCGCTCCCGTGATGATGCACCAATAGCCAAGGCCTGCACGAGAAGAGCGTCCCCGATGCAGATTGGAGGACCTGGTTCCGACTCCCGATCCATTAGATGTCATGTTCACCTGGCTGAGAGACATGGGCTTCATCTCACCCGTGGACCCCAAACCGACCAACCCTCAAGATGGGCTACAAACACCGCATTCCTCAACAAGAGTAGAATATACAAGCATATTCTTCCAGAACAACCATCAAGATGGGCATATTCATCTCATATTCCCAGCGAATACCCAACTTTATTATAATCTCCCTAAGCGAGAGTCGAAGTACATGAGCTAGCTTCACCTCCGTCCGTTGTCAACTGTGTAGGCACATAGACTCCACACAATACGGTACAAACTCTTAGGCAACGGCGTGGGTGGTCGGGTGGAAGCCGTTCCGAGTCTAATATCAAGGACCATGACTGGGGCATGAAAGTGCAAACACTTTCCCCACGAAGCTTGCACAAGAGCACCACCTTAGTATGATATCTCCAAAGAGGTTTGCGTACCTAAACATATTCTTTTCTTAAGCATTTGTGTGCCCATGTGCACACAATTTTAAAAGATTTTTGACAAGAAGAATGCTTCTGAGCGAGAATGGAGAAGGCAAGCCTATTCCTAAATACTTACCCAAAGAGATGAGTGCAAACACCATAAGGGTTCACATGCATACGTCTGGGTGGACAAAGAATCCTTTGACGAATGGTGCTCAGACCAGGATGAGATCGAGCATTTATTCTCTATCCCAAACACGGGCATGACCATTGCTAGCCCTTCCGAGCCAAAGTCGAAGTTTCTACACACACTAGTCCCACCGAGTCTAAGGACCGCCTTACATCGAGATTAACGGAGATCCTGTACTTAGAAACCGGAAGCGACGGACCACAGAGGCGACACTTCCTCAAGGTTCAAGCGAAGAGGTACCATCAACAGACATGCTTGCCAGTTGACTTGTACCCAGAGATGAAAACCTCCAACAATATGCAAGACGTACAAATCCTCAAAGAGTCCAAAGTAGCTCCCCAAAACAGATTTTCAAAACTATAGTGGATCGGCCATCAATCCCCAACGGCACGTCTCAACGGGCTTGCTGTCTGGTAGATGGAGAATTCGCTTGGACGGTGGAACCTCTATGGTACAACAGCTTCCGATGAGGTCCTTAGACTCATTCCTTCAAAATGATAAATTCAGCCTCTACCTAAAAAGGCCTTACGCCAAACCCGCATTACAACCTAAACAAAGGCTCCTTAGACCGGTATGTGAGCTTCTAAGTCAAAGGAATTCTGATATTCACCCGAGATAGATTTTGAAAAAAATAAGAGTGAGTCAGGGGGGAAAGTCAGAAGCCCTTCTCCAACCTCGCTCATAAGCATAAACATCGTCATCACATGCATATGTTTCGTAATCAAACATGTTTGATCCTCGTATTTCACGGTGCCTTATTTATTACTAATCATGTTCTTGACGAGATCCCAAGGTACAAGTTAATCGAGAACATCACGACTCCACAACTTGAGGTATTAATGAAGTCTTTGCGAGAAAATCTTCTCAAAGATTATCTCTCAAAGAGAGGCAACTGTAATCCCTCAAATTTGGTCTAAATAATTAGATAAGATTGCGATTTGATTTCTTTAATTCAATCATTTGCAAAATCACGTTAGCTGATTTCCTTTTAAAAGATGCCTTATCGTATTCATCAGACAATCCTACAATCAGAAAAAAATCAATCACATTCTCTGAATTCCCCAATCAAATATCCATTCACCCAAGTAAGGTAACCGCAGATTGTTGGGATGAATTAGGGGAATCATTATCTTCTGTCCCTCACCCAAAAAAAAAATCAATTATATAGGGACATCACAAACACATCAGAGGACATATAGACGCTCCCAAACACAGACGCTCCTGCTTTCAGAGAGATACGCTCCCACTTTCAGATAGGCTCCACCCCTCAGAGATTCTCCAGCACTCCAGACGTTCGTTTCCCCTACATCCAGCGACCCCAAGGTAGGTCTGGCAACATCCACAGAGAGCCCCACGTCACCAACTCAAACCCAGTCTCCTCAAGAGATTTCGACATCAACAATGGAGTGAGCCTCCATTACCGACGCCAACCGAAAACATCACCTTCATCGGCAGATGATCCTAACCTCCAGCTGCGATGTCCTTTTAACTTCGAATATACACGATAACCCGGTCTCAACTCTCCGCGGTCGCACATAAGCGTCGCGGGGAGATTTCTTTTGTTCTAATATTTTACTTGTATGTACAGGATGTAGGAACATGACTCCTCACCAGGACCTTCACGAAGGATTCTTTTTTAGCCCCAATCTTTCAGCGGCAACGTTTTTGAAACCGGTGGACGACAACCCCTCTCTCAGCCTCGACACGCTTGGAAGGGTAACGATCCTTCTATCATTTTTTTTATCATTTTATTATTTATTATTTTATTTAAAATCTGAATAATTAACATTTTTTATTATTTAATGAAAAAAGAATTATGATTTCATAAAATATAATTTTTTTTCGTAAAAAAAGTTGATTTAGTGTTAAAATCTATGAATATTTTTTTCACGGTCCCAATTTTGACACTAATAAGGTTAATGGTTTTTTTTTAACCAAATAATTGTTTCAAAAGTTTTATTTAAATTGAAATATTCATTTATTGGATAAATAACATTAATATTTTTAATCGAGTTATTTTAATTATCAATTAAATCATGTTTCATATAATTTAATTCAATTTTTATCATTATCATTTTTAATATCAATTTCGTAATTCTTATTATTTAAAAAAAAAAAATCAAATTCCGGAGATTTAATTTTAACACAACTATTTTTAGTTATATTTTTTAAAAATCGTCAATTAAACTAATTTCTCATAATAAATCAATTTACCCTGTTTTTAAAAACATATAGAACGTAAGTTTTTTTTAACAATAATTATTTTTAATATTTTTCTAATTCTCGATTAAACTTTTCTTTTAAATAAAAAAATAAAAAAACATGTCGCACGTTCCTTTTTAAAATAATAATTATTTTTAATATATATATTGTTTTTTAATTCTCGATTAAACCAATTTTTTTAAGAAAACATGTCGTACGCTTTTTAACAATAATTATTTTTAATATATATATTTTTTTATTCACAATTAAACCAATTGTTTTAAATAAAAATCAACTAATTTACTTATAAAAAACAGAAACACAAAGACAACATGTAATTGGTGACAGATTAAATTATTGTTATTATTTAAATTTTTAACCACTTATTTTTTTTTTGTATAAAAATTTTTAACGAAAATTTCGAGGAACCCGTGGTGGACGCATGTCACCAAAGTGACGAATTCAACACCAACATAAGTCCCTCTTTCAGGCCGGGCCCCATGTACATGAGGGAGGTGCGGACCTCCCGATTTTCTTTATTTCCACATGTAACGGGTCGTGGGCCGAAGTGCATAGGCCCACGATCACCACCCTTCCCCACCCCATTTGATCTCAATAATTGTCTGTGCATGTCCGTATGCCTTAGGCCCTTAGGTTTGTCATTGCATGTTGTTTGTAAAACAAATAAACATGAGTTCAGGCCCAAAAAGCTCGAATCGGGTCAAACGCCCGTAAAATAGAGACATGAGTCCGGAGTGATGCCCGGATCGGGTCCAACGCCCGTTAAACAGAAACAAATTCTTTGGAGCAAACGCCACCTTTTCGCATGTCTAAGTGTAAGAGTCAGTAATTAAGGATCCTTGAACCATTGTTTTTTTTCGACTTAAAATAGATTTTTATAAATAAAGTCGGTGGCGACTCCATATAGTTTATCTAGGTTAAACAGATCATGCTCCGCCTTTCACCCGCCGCCTCTTAAGAAAACAGATACGGTCGGCGAGGGCCCGAGCAGGCCCTGTTCGGAACCTAGGGAGGGATCACCCAACTCCCTTCCACAGCGTTCGACGCTCGAGCCGTGACGTCGACTGGTTGGGCCTTGGGGAGCGGGCCCGGATCCTCTGGTCGTTCGAACCGCAGCGCGCGTGCTAGGCCGGAAGGCGCGCGTACAGTAACGAAACAACTAAGGGATTCTTAGTTCTAGGTTTTCTGTCCTTGAATCAGTCGCTTTGCTTTATTACTTGTGTTTCTTATTTGCTATTTTCTTTAGTTTTGCAATTTTCTCACAATTTCCGGCTTTACTTTGAAAGAGTTGGCCTGGACGACAGGAAGGTTTCTTGAATCGATTCCTCTTGGGAATGATACTATACTCATCTATATATTACTTAACGCGACCCGTGTACTTGCAGATTTAGCGAATGGTAATGTCGGAAACCCACCGGATGTTGTTTTTGTAGGAGGAAAATTGATTTGATTTAGTGCTGCAGCAATAGCCGAACTCTATGAGCTTCCCAGGATTGAACATGATGATTTTAGAGCAGTCCTAGAGTATGATTTTAACTTGGCTGATGTCTTAGAATGTCTCACAGCCAACGACTCGACTTGGAGAATGTCTAGAGAGAATAGGCCATTGGCCCTTAGCAATAGTGATTTGTATCCAGAGGCCCGTATGTGGTTACTGTTTATATCTAGTAGCCTTTTTCATAACACGAACACTACGAATGTTACCAAGGAAATGGTTGTGCTAATATTCTGCATCATGTAAGGTAGCATATTGCCGTAGGAGCACTGATTTATTGAATGCTAACAAAAGCCTTGCAGGATCCCCAGCTCGAGATGTGGTTCCCCGCTACAATTTTTGAATTATGCAGGCGTGCGGGTGTGAGTGGGATGCCAAGGTAGAATTGCTCCATCCTCAAAGGCCGTTTAATGACGCCACCATGAGCATGATGGCTCAAGATTTTGATCGTAAACATGATGACGAACAAGTGTCTTCGTCTTCAAGCAGCAATGCATTCGCCAACCAATGGCATCAAATGGAACAATTCATGTGTTATCAAGTCGAGTGTGTCTAGGGAGTCGGAGTTGCTATAAGTGAGTTCAATGATATAATTAATCGGTTAAGCTTCTAGTGTGGAAGGATGAGAGTCTCAACTATGACTTGTGTGTGGTGATATTGTATTCCTACCCAAAGCTAGGTGTGAAACTATTTTTATGCCTGAAATGAGTCTAAATCTCTTAGAGCACATGGAAGCTAGAGAGGAGTAGAGCAACCAGATAACCTTGAGAAGTGAACCTTTAGGTGGAATGAATATAAATAAAAAAAATTTTGCCAAGGCTTTGAGCACTAATGTTCAGGCAAAAAAAAAGAAGAAAGAAAGAATAAAAAATCAATCAATTAAATGTCTGAATAAGTACTTGCGGTGTGAGTTGTGATTGTGGCGGCTTGAGTTATTAGATCTGAGGGGTGCTTTATCACCTAATGCCTGGGACCGATTGGTTCGGGAGTCGTTGGTCGAAAGCTCGTTACATGACTCCCCATTTCGTTACATGAGTCTCCATTATTACTGATAAGACATTTAGAGTCGAGCAAGAGAAAAAGAAAAAAAAAGATGAGAAATTGGTGGAATGTTGTGATGCCTGGGGCAAGCAGATCGAGGTGTTAGGGTGGTTTTGCAAATCTTCTTTCTAAAATGTGTTATTTGAGTGATGGACTTGTTGTAAGCTGAAAATGTGTTTATTGAAAATGTTTTTCTGAAAAGATGGTGGAGGATAGGAACATGAGGTTGTCGAAATTCGAGTTTGGCAAGGGCAGGAATCCAACTACGCTATAGCTGATATTTGAGAACAAAGAGCTTGATTGATGACCCGAAGACCTTGATTAGGTTTTCATTAGAGTATTTAGGTGCATTGTTTTCTTTATGGTTTGCTCGGGACTAGCAAAAAATTAGGTTTGGGGGGTGTTAGCTGTAAGAAACTAGAGTTATATATTTCATTTACGAGCTTAGTGTTAGACACATGATATTTATAGGCTCATGTAGTTAGTTTGCAGGTTACTTTCGTTTTAGTCGAAAGTAATGGAGGTTGTTGCAGCTGCAATGGAGTTTAGTGCAGCTGCAACGAAGGGTCAGTCAGTGGACAGAACAGTTGGTGTAGTTGCACGTACGGACGCCAAGAATATTTCATTTTCAGATTTTCTTAGATTTTCTAGGATTATTTATAGGACATATATAAACACCTTTTTCAATCCTTTTGAGGGGGGATTTGACCTAGGAGGCTATTGAAGACAAGAGCCGGCGACGGAGACGATTCCACCGACTTTATTTTACTTCGTCTTCTTCAAGTCGATTACTTTTGGATTGATTTATTGTTTTCATTTTCTTTAGCTATGAACTAGATCGTTTTTCTAGAGCTATGATGGAACCTTGTATTCTTTTGTAATCGTGAACCTACTTCCTTTATGTGGTTTGGATTTTTATTAATTTTTTATTCAATTATGTTCTTAATACGTGTTAATTGACTGATCACCCTTTAACAATGATTTGATAACCCAAGGAGACTCAGGAAGGTAGTCTAGGTTAGATCTTGAATTGGATAGCCTAAGAAGTCTATGTGTTGGGGAACCAGACTTTAGTGTGAATGATAGGGATATACCGGAACACCTTAGGTAACTATATAGGGTTTGAATATGATGGGCCATCACTAGTTCCTTGTCTAAGAATAGAGTAGGAAATTCGATACACGGTGGTACATTTTTGGATGTTCGGGAGGACTACGCGGAGAGTCTAGCGACCTATGTTGGCAATTATAATAATTTGGTAGCAGTAGGAAGAAGGGGATCGGGTGCATAGGACGCGAGGGGAAGTCGGATGTCCTAGATATTATTAACACTGTTAAACCTTAGTTGTTTTCTTTTATTTCTCGCTTTTACTTAAAATCAACTTTCTTTCTGTTTGACCTTGACCGATTGCCGAGAATGACTCTATGGGATTAACCCTTGCTTGCCCTTGCTATTCTAGTTAGGTCAAAATAGGAATTTATTTTTGTTGCGTTGATGACGCGCATCAGAAATCCATGTCGAGGAAGCCATCTTGATGATGGAGTGACAAGAAGGTAGAGGGTAGACTTGTTGAGGGAGGAGCTGGTGGATAGGAAAAGTCGTGTGGCCACACGAGGATTTGGTGTTGCCACACGAACACAACAGAATTGGACAGAAAGCTTTGTGTGGCCACACGATGATCTGGTGTGACCACACATGACGAGAAGATGTTTTTATAATATTTCCTAAAACCTTTAGTGATTCAGGATATCTATCCTAGCTATAAAAGGGCTTTAAATTGTGGTTTGTTAGGGGGACGATGGCTGCGAGACGACCGATGAGAGAGATCAGAGAAGAAGATCAAGACTTTGTTTTCTTTTCTTTTCATGTCATGCTTGTCTGTAGCATGCGGAACTAAACTTTTATCTAGGATGGTGATGAAACGATTCGTGTAGTCAATTATTTACACTCTTTTTAGAATTAATTCATGAAGTTTCACGTTGGTTTATATTCTCTTGTATTTAATGCTTGCAAATCGGGTTGATCGTCGGTGTGTTTGATCTCTTATTCTTGAGTAGACTCGAGAAAGGGACTTAGGATTAGAAGAAGGAGAATATAACCTAGGTTAAGCCTGAGGGATCAGGTTAACTCAAAGGAGTATGGAGATATACGCTCGTAGGTAACCAATACAACAATCGGCACTTAAAAGGGTTATAATTGCTCGTACATCACTATAGAGATATAGGTTTGCAGGTAATTTATAATTCACCGTTACAAACTCGAGAGAGGTCTAATGAATTATAAGAATTGCAGTTAGTAAACGTTAAATCAAGGGAATTGAGGTAGAGAAGAGTGTAGATAGTTCACGAACGATAGGAGATTCGTAGTCCTGGTTTTTCATCCATTGATTTACTCTATACTTGCTTTTGTTTAGTTGTTATTTTCATTCTGCATTAAATCTTTAAAAACAAATCAAAACTTTACTTCGATTGAATTGAGATTTCTTAGGTTGAAAATCAACAAAATATTCTGAACAATCTTCGTGGGACGATATTCTTTCTCATCATTTTACTACTTGTTTGACCCGTATACTTGCGTGTGCGTTTCAGCGAACAGATATCACATAATTTCGTGTTGATCCGACTCTGGACGGGAAAGCTATGGCACGTCAACTACCTCCCCTGCATTATGGTCAAGGTTAACTTGCTCCATTGGTACTCGGTTTGCGTTCCCACGCCGCATGTGAGAGATTAAAACAAGTAAAGAAGGTGGTCAGCCATGCTCTATGGTTAAAGAGAGGTTGCATGAGTATGTGGAAAAAGACTGAAAACTCACCGATCGGTTGCCTCGCCCCGGGATGGCCCAGGGAGGAAGAATGCCGTCTGGAGTCGGTTAGGGGCTGCCTTGAAAAAGGGAGGGTACCTTGGCTCCGTTTTCGTGTATATGCGTGGAACAGTTGGCCTCCGGTTGTTTGCGAGTGTAAGGAGGATTTGGTCTCCGACTATTTGTATAAGGAGGAGTTGTCTCCGATTTTTAGGAAAGGAGAACCTTTGTGAGGAATTTTTTCTGATAGTTGTCTGAAGGGGTTTGATGAGTTTTTTTTTTCTAAGAAATGAAAAAACGTACATGTCGAAAGCGTATCTTACGTTTTACGCCTTACGCTTAAAGCGATTTAGAATATTTACACTTCGGGCGCGGTTTGCGCAAAACAAGTAATGCCCACGACGAATTTCCAAATGATAGGGGCGACTGAGTTTTATAATTTTATAAGGATGTCAGAGGTGATGACATATTAGATCATAAATGCTAGTGTGTTTTCACAATTCTTGTAAAAATACTTGTAATAAAAAATTGATGACATTTTTTGAATTAAAAAGGCCACGTCCACTTATTTGGTTCTAATATGTGGTATGGAATTGAATATGTAATCATAATAGTTTATGAATTAGTGTAAAAAATTAAATATTTTTTAGGATTTCTTTTAGAAAGGAATGGTAATTACTTCAGTTATTTTTAGATGATATTTCCATTCTTTCTTGAAAAGAATGTGAAATCTCTTTATGGTTTAACTTGTCAAAAACTCCTGTAACTTTAGCATAAACTAAATAAAAAAAAATTGTTAATTTAAGACGTTTAATTCAAAAGAAAGCATCCTAGCTAAACATATAAAAGAGCTTTGAGACTGTCGAGGCCAGGCCTTCAGATTATGAGGAACACTCCGTTTCCTAAAACAAGGGACGGACACGGGAACGGAGAAATGAGATTTACTCGAGGGAAAAAAAAAAATCAGAGACATTTTATTTCTTTGACAAGTTAAAAATACATGCTCGCCTCTCCTCGGCGGTGACGTACAGCAAGTATTATCAAGAATGGGTGAGATATAATATTATTATTATCCCCTTCTATTATCCCCGGCATGAAATATTCGACCAATAAACCTTAGAAAGACGTGTAAAGATGCAGCGGCAGACGAGGCTCGGCCCTAACGGTTAATGGCCGTGCGAGGAAGAGGTCGTGCTCCGACTCCGACAGATCTATCCCAGGAGATCCTGCTGGCTGCTTCCAGGAAAACCCTTGGATCAGCCTCGCCAGCAGCATCACCGTCATGGCAGTACCAAGAGAAGCCGCTATGCAACCCCTGCGGCCAGTGCTGAATGAAATGAAACGTAGGTCCGGCTCCGTGAGCACCACGTTGGTGATTCCGTCCCCAAGGTGGCGCTCAGGGTTGAACCTGTGTGGGTCATCCCAAACTTTAGGGTTCCGACCAAGACCGAGCCGACTCACCAGCACATGGCTGCCTTTCGGGATGAAGTAGCCGGCGACTGTCGTGTCGGACATGGCTACATGTGGCACGTTGAAGGGAGCGATAGGGTGCAATCTGAAGGCTTCCCTTGCGCAGGCCTTTATGTAGTTGAGGTGAGGGATGTCAGATTCTTGGACGAGCCTTTCCTTACCGACAACTCGGTCCAGTTCTTCCACCGCCTTCCGGAGAAGTTCTGGTTGATTTATCATTTCGGCCATCGTCCACTCCGCTACGTTCGAGGGATTGTCTATCGCCGCCATCATGATCTCCTGTTGTCAAAAATGTATTTATTAGCTCACCAGATGAAAAAGGTTCAATATATCATTCTGCTGGAGATGAGTGTGGGAGATTTGATGGTATACCGTGGTTTGAGCTTTGATCTCGTCCGATGAAAGTAATGGCTGGCCATTTGAGTCGTTAAGAGAGATTAAAACATCGAGCAAATCCTGCAGCTCCATGTTAGCATTATCACCAGAATTTCTCCATTCCCGAATCCTTTGTTCAACAATGGGATCGTGGTATTTCTTCATTGTCTCCGATGCCTCCTTGACGATCTTCTCATGACCATCCAAGTCGAGGCCTTCAAGGCAGGGGAAGTAATCCGAAATGCAGAAGGCATAGAGGTACCCAAGTGCGTTGAAGAGTGCCTCGACGTGCTCCTCTTCCTCGATCCCGGGTCCGCCATCGGGCATGCCCTTTCCTAAGTACCTCTTACTGAACATCATGTTCCTTATCACATTCCCACTATAATGCCTAGCGGCAGTCCGGATATTAATGTCCCGAGAAGCTCCACACTGTGCGAACACGTATTTGACGAGGTTGTCGGCCTCCTCGACCCTTTTCTCGTGAAGCCACTTGTGCCTCGCTGGGCAGATTATCTCTGACGTCAGCACACGTCTCATTTTCTTCCACTGGTCTCCGTGGGGAACTAGAACTGCCGACTTGTACCCGCCGCTGAACGTTCGAGCGGCCATCGACTCTGGCCTCGAGGTGAACACCGCATCCTGCTTCTTGAGGATCTCCGAGGCCATTTTAGGGCAACTAACTGATACCACGTGGGTGCTCCCTAGACGCACGCACGCGATCTCGGTGCCCATTTCCTCCATGAGTCGGTGTATCCAACGAAACACGGGCTTACTGGAGAGCATCTCGGGGAGGTTCCCAAGGACAGGCCATGGCACGGGGCCAGGAGGGAGCCGGCCGAGTTGCTTCGACCCTTTGAGAGAACTCTGTTGGGATTTCAGGACGACGAAAAGCAACATGAAAGTGGAAACGAGGAAGGCATTGAAGACGTTCAGCTGCGGAAAGGCAGCAAGGAAGGAAGGGATGGTCCGGATAATGGCAGTTGCATTAAGGGGTGCGGCGTTGGAAAGGATCGCGGTGGAACCGGAGGTATTCATGATTCTCACGAAGAATGGCGGGGAATGGAGATCGCAGGCTGTGGACAGATGGTTTTCTGAGTGCAGAGAGGATGTGATGATGGTGGGGAAAGACGTTAAGGCGGTACTTATAGTGGCGTTTTGAATGGGGGAGGGATTCCCTTTTTTTTTGGCTGGAATGATTTTCACTAGTCATTATTTTGTCCTTACTATTTGGTATCATCCTCCCCTTTTCCCTGTACTTGTCGCAAGTTGTAATAAAAATTTGTTGGTGTTGAGATAAGAAGACCGCGTTTTGATTTTCTTTGGTTTGTTGAGTCCACGTTCACATCACCTTATATAACTAACCAAACATGGGAAATAGTTGGTTGTTTCCTGGGAAACCACGCTGCAGGAAACTATTAAGACAAGTGTCGTGATCCAACGGCGACATCGCTTGTCCTTTTCTTAGGAGGGGTTTTATTAGTTAAACATTTGATCGAAACCCCACGTGTGTATGTAATCCCCAGATGGGTTGCTCAAAATATAAATATTTTAAAAAGAAATTAAGCTTATTGTCGCAAACAACCATTTCCTTATTTCAGTGTGAATTCTTGGATACAGAAAACCGCCCTTTGCGAATTTTGACCTCAACTTTGAAACTTTTAATCGTATCTCATAATGTGTTTTTTTTTTTTCTAATTTTCACATGTCATAACATACCAATTTAAAAAATTTTCGACGGTTAGTAATAAAATAGGATTTTGCCCGTGACCTTAACCCAGAGGGTATTAGTACAGCTGTATTAGTACGTGTAAAATAATGAAATCAAATTAGTAATAAAATAATTATCCGTACGAAGATTTTTCGATTTTCATTGATTAAGGTACAACAACACACGCCGAGAGGACTAAGAGGGCGGCATCTGCTCTCCGTTTCCATTGGTCTTATGGAATCCGGATACAAGTCTATAAAACCGCGGGCTGATTTACATTACATATAAAGATATAATAATTTATGTAATATTACAACAAGAGTACTATCAAAATAGGACAAACGAACGACGGTTACCGTGGATAAAAAGGCCTTGAATTTGATATACCCAACAACGATGCTCAAATCCATCGGCCTAAAAAAAAGACGTAAAGAATCAGAAAAGTTATGGATGTCCCGGTGAAAGTTACCCTAGATGAGTCGTAATTCAAGGTGACAAAACGGGTAAATGGATCGGGTTCGTGTCCAGACACGATTAGACGCGACACGAAACACGTCAACCCGATCCGTTAAGATTTTCGTGACAGCGTACTACATCCAAACTCGAACTGTTTTATAATGGGTAAATACGAAACGACTCGTTAAAAACGAAATAAAATGCATTCTAAAATAGGTTTAATATATGAACTACATGATAATTCAATAAATGAAAAATATAATAAATCCATAACAAATCCATTATAAAATTATGAAATATAAATAATTTGAACAAAAAAATGAATATATATCATGATCGTGCACTTATAGATAGATTTCTATTTCCTGCAAAAATATAAAAAAATGATGACGTAAAGAACCGAACTAACCAATATTTTTTGAACTTGTAGATTGAGTGATGCCGTTGCTATTCACATATAACCTAACTATATCTTCAGTAAGTTCCTCGAGTTGTAGATGTTCTTCACTCTCGGCATGGGCACTTTCTAAAATAAGAAATAAACGCATGATAAAAATAAACAATGATGTATATGTCCCATTTGAGTGAAAGCATGCATTTCATGATCGAGTAGTTAGGAATATTGGGTCAAAATAAATGTTACCTTTCAAGTTTAATCCAACTTTTAGTACAAAAAAGGGACTCCGAAAACTATCTTATGCATAGAAAGAGAAAGTCATACAAAAAGCATCTTGTTGAAACGGGTCATAACGGGTATTATCGGGTAAGGTGAATATTATCAAAAACCGACTCATTAACATACCGGGTATAACAGGTCAACCTGATAACAACACTAAACCATTAACGTCAAACTCATACACTAAAATTACTGGTGTGTTCGTGTCGTGTTATCGTGTCGTGTCCAAAATTGATCGTACTCGTAGCCAACTATCTTAACATGATATTCAGAATAATGCGACTTTCCGGTCGCGGCTAAAATTCAGCTCAGGGATCTCTCGTAGCTTTTCTACATGTCGTAGGCATTGTTTATACAAGTCATTGCAATGTTTTTAACTTGTACGTGCTACTTTCATACATGTCAGTCACGATTCGTATATGTACTTAGTTTGGGAACGAGTTCGTTGCTCTTGATCGGGACAAACACGAGCTGTCGGGGTCGCAAAAATGATAGGATGTTGTGATTCACAAGGACACAAACCGAATTTCCCCGGGTTTGGTACATTTATTTCGAACGTTTTCGGAATGGGAATTCCTTTATATTTTTCTTTTTGAGAGAAATGAGATTTACTTGGAGGGAAGGAATCGGAGACATTTTTCTTGTTTAAGGGTAAAACTCAAGTATATGTTTACCTCACCTCGGTCAATAGCCGACATTATAACCCCAAATGAAATACAGCAAGTTGTGTTACGAATGAGTGAGATATAATAGTACTATTATTACTGGCATGAAAAATACCACGAAAAGCCCTAGAAAGACGTGTAAAGATGCAGTGGCAGACGAGGCTCGGCCCTAACGGTTAATGGCCGTGCGAGGAAGAGGTTGTGCTCCGACTCTGACAGATCTATCCCAGGAGGTCCTGCTGGCTGCTCCCAGGAAAACCCTTGGATCAGCCTCGCTAGAAGCATCACCGTCATGGAAGTACCAAGAGAAGCCGCTATACAACCCCTGCGGCCAGTACTGAAGGAAATGAAACGTAGGTCCGGCTCCGTGAGCACCACATTGGTGCTTCCGTCCCCAAGGTGGCGCTCCGGGTTGAACCTGTGTGGGTCGTCCCAAACTTTTGGGTTCCGACCAAGACCGAGCCGACTCACCAGAACATGGCTGCCTTTCGGGATGAAGTAGCCGGCGACAGTCGTGTCGGACATGGCTACGTGAGGAACGTTGAAGGGAACGATAGGGTGCAATCTGAAGGCTTCCCTTGCGCAGGCCTTTATGTAGTTGAGGTGAGGGATGTCAGATTCTTGGACGAGCCTTTCCTTACCGACAACTCGGTCCAGTTCTTCCACCGCCTTCCGGAGAAGTTCTGGTTGATTTATCATTTCGGCCATTGTCCACTCCGCTACATTTGAGGGATTGTCTATCGCTGCCATCATAATCTCCTGATATCACAAATGCACTTATGAGCTCTCAAAAATACAGAAAGATCGACATATCAAGACGATGTCGATGAATATGAAGATTTCATAGTATACCGTGGTTTGAGCTTTGATCTCGTCTGTTGCATGTAATGGCTGGCCATTTGAGTCTTTAAGTGAAATAAGCACATCGAGCAAATCTTGTGGCTCCTTGTTAGCATTATCACCAGAATTTCTCCATTCCCGAACCCTTTGTTCAACAATGGGATCGTGGTAATTCTTCATTGTCTCTGATGCCTCCTTGACGATCCTCTCATGACCATCCAAGTCAAGTCTGTTCGCCTATAGAACGGATCACGTCGGAAATATTTGGCAAAGGACTCACAGGAATTGAGTTGTGGTCGCCAGTAAGAAGATGCACAATTTTATTTGAAATAGAATGCAAGTCTTACAATCTTAACGAATTAAGAACAAGGGCTTACAGCCATAAAAAATGAAAAAGGGGCAAGTGGTGACAACGATGTGGAATCCTGTGACGGCAGAGAACTTGTGACGAAGGCCTTGGAAGCTCGCTCCGTCAGTGATGGTCGCTGGCGGGAAGCTGTGACGACGGCCCTACGAGCTCACTCCGTCGGTGGTGTCGTTGGCGGGGGTTGACGGCAAAGGCCCTACGAGCTCACTCTGTCGGTGGAAGGGGAGTTGACCTATAAACCGGGTCAAGGTATCTAATTTCCTAAGGTTGACGAACAAACTTCAGGGCTTTGGCTGTGTATGGTCGTGTCTTGTCTTGAAAAATTCCTCTGCTATTTATAGAGGACTGGTACGTGCTTAACACGTAACAGATAGATCGTGTTGCAGATCGTGTTATAGATCGTGATCCCTAATATCGTGGGAGTGTCTCAACAACCTCCTTGATATATGGGATCACGTTCCTGGATATTAGGATCAGTTATGATCCTTAATAAACGTGATGAATAAATTTATTCCAACCTTGTCGACTTGATTGATCTGTACGGACTACGACCGACTTGGTCGACTTATCCAGAATTCTGTCGACTTCACTCTACTAGTAGACTTAGCTATCTTGGTTGACTTTGATTACCATATTCCTTCGTCATGAGTCGACCTAGTCGACTTCGTCATGAGTCGACCTAGACGACTGTATCTTGGGCCGACTCGGAGTGTGACCTGAGGGATTACTGGGCTTTTGTTCTAAGCCCAGGCCCAAAATTATTTGCCATGTCAACATAAGCCCCCCTTTTATGCTGGGTTGGCTATGCCGACTCAGCAGAAATCATACCCTATATAAAGGAAAGTCATCATCCTTTTCCCGCACTTTTCTTCCTTGCTCAACACTTCTCCGTCTTTCCAAGAAAACAGGAACCCTTGTTTCCCAGAAAACCCTTCGTCTCCCTTGTCAAAACTCCTTCGATTCTCAAAAAGATGTCAACTTTTAAGTGTTTTGAGTTCCATAATCTGCGCGCGGTTTTATGGATATCTTCCTCAGCCAAGAAAATTTGGTTATATCCTGAGAAACCATCCATGAATGACATAATTTGGTGCCCTGCAGTCTTATCAACTAAGTCGTCTGCAATGGGCATGGGATATTCATCCTTTGGAGTAGCACGATTTAGGTTTCTGAAGTCGATGCAGACTCTAATCTTGCCATTCTTTTTGATGACAGGGACTATGCTGGATATCCACTCGGTGTATCTCGATGTTCTTATATACCCAGCTTTAAAGAGCTTCTTGACTTCTTCGAATACTGCCTGAGTGACTTCATGAGTCATTCTCCTTGGTGCCTGTTGGACTGGTTTAAATCCTGCTTTGATTGGCAACTTATGTTCTACAAGTCGGCGATCTAGGCCAGGCATTTCAGTATAGTCCCAGGCGAAACAGTCCTTGAATTCTTCAAGGGTAGCCTTAATAGAATCGAAAAGTTCTTTATTCATTGAAGAACTAACGAAAACGATCCGAGGGCTAGATTCCTCGCCTAAATTGATACTTACAAGCGGGTCACATGGCATCATAAGTGACTCGCGACCCTGGACACCGCCTAAGTCGGTATCAATGGACTTAGATAAGCTAGCCTCAGCATTTACATTGCTTATTTGGCAACCCAATTGTCCTAGACTTCCTAGCATACTCCTGAAGTCGCTGGAGAATATCAGCGACTGCATAGCCTCTTCCTCCGTCACTGTCCATACAACCCTTCGTGCAGGAGTCTATCGGGCTCCAACTCCGTCGCAGCACTTTCCTGGCTCTTAAGCGCCTCCCCCTTGTCGCCATTAGGACTGTTGTCTGTCTCGCCTCCATCCTTGGTCGGGACTACTTCCTGCAGGACCTCATCCATGTCCTTGTCCGTGAAGTCGGGCCCCCATCCTGTCGGCACGATTGGTCCCTCATGCGGGCTTGGGGTGAGAGGTGCCATAGCTCACAATGAAGTCGAACTTCCCGGAGGGTTCACCTAGGGGTCCGACAGTAGGGTCCCCTAGCTTGTAGCGTTGATCCAGGGTAAGGTCCTTGATCGTCTTGCATGTTTCTGCATGTAAAATGCCCTTGTCACAACAGGAATATTCATCAGCCCTGATGGTCTCTATCTCAGAGTCAAGCCATAAAATCAACTCCCTATGCAAAGTCGATGGGATCGCGGCGGCTTTATGAAGCCAATCGCGTCCCAAAAGCGCATTAAACGAAGGGGCTATGTCAATTACGAAGAAAGCAGTTTCCTGCTCGTGTCTTCCAACGCCTAAATGCACAGAGCATATCCCTAAGCATTCGGACTTCCTCCCATTAAAGCCGCTTACAGCCACGTCGGTTCGCATCAACTCGCTAGCCTTGTACCCAAGTAGTCTAAACTTGGCGAGTGGGAGAACATTGACAGTGGCGCCGTTGTCTATTAAGACTCGACCCACCAAAACACCGTCAAAGGTGGCTACGATGTATAACGAGTGCATGTGCTGCTTCATGCGATCCGATGGTTTCCTCAGCCAGTGCAGAGGGAAGCCAGATGGAAAAGAAGTGACCTTAGAGTCCCGGGTTTTACTTTAGGCGCCTCCGACTTGTCGTTGCAGGCGAACTCCGCAGGAAAGGTGAGAGCGTTACAGCTCACAAGGGGCCCTTGCTCTGCGTCGAAGTCGCAGGGCCTGTCTCCTCGTAGAGGAGTGTAGTCGAAGCTTGAGCCCGGGTTTTCTGAGTAATCAGTAGACTCGACCCGTTCAGGCCCCGCGACTTGTTTCTCTACGGCTTGGTTCCCTTCCCAGGGTGGCATCGCAGGGGTCATCCTAGGTCTTTTTTAGGCGTGACTTAGACGCCTTTCCTTTCTCTTTTGAGCCCTTAAAGGGGGCGCAACCTTCCTTTCCACCTTCTGCCATTGAGACGAAGGGTTAAGGGCTTTGACAAATTTTGGTTTCTTAGAACCAAAAGGGAGTCAGCTTACCTCCACGAATCTGCCGTTGACTAGGTCATATCCCACCTGCACTGGAGTACTTTCTGGTCTATTCGAGGAAGGTTTGCCAGGGTTTGAATTACCTGTACCCTCGGGGCGGACCGCTTTCACCAGCATCTCCCCTTTTGCGGACAAGTCGACCAGCCGCAAGAAGTAGTTGACGCAGCATGCTGTGCAGAGCTGGGTAATAAGCATCCGATTATGGGCAATCAGCTTGCATTTCGGCACAGTAGCTTCTCGTCCAAGAATTGGGCGATAGGAGGTCCTCTCCGCAATTCCTGGGTGTCGACTGTCTGTGACGCATATCGAGGCCTGCGACTTGCAGCCTGTTGGGGTCGGTCTACTCCCTTATGCTCTTCCACAGGTCTTATCTCCTTGATAGGGGTAGTCCTAGTGTACCCCTGCTTGACGACTCTCTGGCCAGACGAGTCCATAAACTCAAGTCGCCGTGCCGGGCGTTCTGTACCCCGGGCGGCTGCCTCTCCATTCCCCCCATGCCCCTGGGAACCTCCTCTTCCTCCTCGCGAAGCCAGTCGGCGATCCACACTAGGAAGGACTTTTGAGGACGTGAGAAGGTCTCGGGGAGTAGTCAGCGACATTGCTGCTTCCTCGAAAGGGGTCAGGTCATACCAGTCCTCTGTCTTACTGTCCAACAAGGTACTTCTTAAACGTTGGCATTGGTCCGTCGTGTGAGTGTCATTCAGTGCCAGTGGCAAAGCCACTTGTCCCTTCCCTTCGGCAGGATGAAAACCCCACGCTCAGCCAGTCGCTTCATCAGGGCATTAGCCACCAAGGTCCTCGCCGGTTGCTTGCAAATCCTGCGAGGTATAGCAGAGTCGTTAATGACTTCTACAAGGTTAACCTCAAGTGTCAAATATATCAAATGTATGAATGGCGACTTCATCGACTTCAGAAAAACAGAGCTCTTTAGACTCTATTAAATCCTGAATTATATTTCTAAAGGACAGGCAGTCCTTGGTAGTATGGGTGAAGGAACCATGCCACTTGCAGTAATTCCTACTTTTTTCCCTTTCTGTTTGAGGGACTCGATGACCAGCTTAAGCCTGATCCTTTTCTTTTGATAAAGCCAGTCAAAAATGGCGTCGACTTTGTCTGTGTCGAAGGAGCATTTCCTTTCCTCGGCATTTTTCTGGGAGGCTTTAGCTTTAGAATTTTCCTAGTCAAGAGGTCACATATAGTCGACTCTCCCTTAACAAACTCGGCCACGTCGACTTCATAAGTATCGACTTGGTAGGCTCGAGTCAGCTTGGCCTCTTCTGTTAGGAGCTGATAGTACTCAGTGGCTCTCCTTGCCAAATCATATAGATCGGCAAAGCGCTCCCTTGAAGCTTTTTCTGGAAAGGAATGGACAACGCATTTAATGCGAGGAGCAACTGGTCTTTCTCCGGTATGGAGGCCTACACCGTAAATAAGGCCTTTCTAAGTTTCATTAAAAACTGTCCGGGTGTTCCCCATTAGCCTGCCTAAGGCGCATAACCTCAAACATCGACATGGGGTATCGAGTCGAGCAAAGTTTTAACAAACATGGACTGCATCTGAGTCCATGAAGCTACTGACCCCGACGGCAAACTTGCATACCAGGTAAAGGCATCCCCGGTTAATGAATTCGGGAAGAGCTTTAGTTTCCAGAAGTCATTCCGGCCGCCTCGCCAAGTTGATGAGTGAAGCGAGCAATATGCTCAAGTGGAGTCTATTTCATCTTCGCCCGAGAAGCGAGTGAAGTCGGGCACCCTATAACCCCTAGGTAAAGGGAAATCCCTATCAATGTACGCACGATAAGGAGGCCTGTATAAACAGGTGTCATCTCGCCGAGCTATTCCGGGGACAACTTGCTCTATAACCTGAGTTTGGCCTCTCTTAAGTCTGGGGG
>JARUPW010000234.1:1941-31838 GCA_029817735.1 Melastoma sanguineum
CTTGTCATATGTCGAGTAGTTCAATTTGGCGCCATTAAGCTTCTCGCTGAAATAGGCGATGGGTCTTCCCTCCTGCAGCAAAACTCCTCCAATTCCTACTCCCGATGCATCACATTCCACTTCGAATATCTTCGCAAAGTCGGGTAAGGCTAGAACTGGTGCTGCGCTTAGACACTCCTTCAGTCGCTCGAAACTAGCTTGTGCGACTGGTGTCCACTCGAATTTGTCTCCCTTTAAACATTCGGTGAGTGGGGCTGCGATTGAGCTAAATCCTCGAATGAACCTCCGATAGAACGACGCCAAGCCATGGAAGCTGCGAACGTCGTGGAAACTCCTAGGAGACGGCCACTCCTTGATTGCTTCAATCTTGCTCTCGTCCACCTTAATTCCTTCTGCTGAGACGACAAAGCCAAGGAATATTACACTCGGTTGGAAGAACTCACATTTCTTGAGATTTCCATATAGCTTTTCCTCCCGAAGTGTGTTGAACACAGCTCGCAAATGATTGATATGCTCCTCATTGCTCCGGCTGTAGACAAGAATATCGTCAAAGTAGACGACCACAAACTTCCCCATGAATGGTCGCAATACATGGGTCATTAGTCGCATGAACGTGCTGGGCGCGTTGGACAATCCAAATGGCATCACCAACCACTCGTACAACCCGTACTTAGTCTTGAAGGCTGTCTTCCACTCGTCGCCTTCTTTCATCCGGATCTGGTGATAACCACTGCGCAAATCCACTTTGGAAAACACCTGCGCTCCATGCAACTCATCCAACATATCATCCAGTCGAGGGATAGGAAAGCGATACTTTACTGTAATTTTGTTGATCGCTCGACTGTCCATGCACATTCTCCATGTGCCATCCTTCTTCGGCACCAATATGGCTGGAACCGAACATGGGCTCAGACTCTCTCGAACTGATCCCTTGTCGACAAGCTCGTCGACTTGCCTCTGCAACTCTTTTGCTTCCTCTGGATTGCAACGATAGGCTGGTCGATTTGGTAGCGACGCTCCTGGAACCAAGTCGATTTGATGTTGTATGCTTCGCATCGGTGGTAAGTCGACTGGTAGCTCCTCTGGAAATACGTCCTTGAACTCCTCAAGAATGGAAGCGGCTTGAGGATGGCTCGTCGCTTGACCTGGGATGGATTCTACAAGAATCATAAAATAGGCCTTCTCACCTTCTTGAATCGCTCGAACTAGTTGAACTCCCTTGAGAGGCTGGTCGCTGAGTCGATCCTGGGTCGCGATTGTGGGCTGACTTGTGAGGGGCATCAAAGTGACCTTCTTCTCTCCGACGTGGATGGAATAGGTATTGCGATACCCGTCGTGTTGTGCGCGTCGATCAAACTGCCACGGTCGCCCTAATAGTAGGTGGCACGCATCCATGGGAATGACGTCGCAAGCGACTTCATCCTTGTAGCTCTTTCCAATGGAAAATGGAACTCGCGCTCGCTGCGTGACTCGGACGTCGCTCTCCTTGTTGAGCCATTGTAGACGGTAGGGATGTGGGTGCGCTTCGATGGGCAACTTCAGCTTTTCAACCATCGTCCTCGATACGGCGTTGGTGCAGCTGCCACTATCCACAATCACCAAACATACCTTTCCTGCGACTGTGCACCTAGTATGGAAGATGCTCTCCCTTTGACTTTCCTCCTTCGCAGGTGTAACACTTAAAGCCTTTCGGACAACCAACAATTCTCCTTCGTCCGGATACTCCTCTATTTCTTCGGCATCCCAAACGGGGTCGGCGTTCTCCTCGAACTCTTCTTCTTCATCAGATAACTCTCTGATGACAACGTTCCTTCTCGTCGGACACTCAGAAGCCATGTGCCCAACTCCTTGGCACTTGAAACATCGTCGACTGATGTCTCGTTCGTGCGACTTGACTTCAGGTCTTGAAGTCGACGGTGGGGCTCTCTGCGATGTCGTTGTTGATGGCGGCTTCGCTTGGGAGCTACTCCCCTTGTTGAAAGGCGCGGCCTTCACAAATGGGCGGGTAGTCGCTCTCCTCGCTTGCTGCTGCTCCACCTTGTGCGCCAATGCTCGCACATCGTTGAAACTCCAATATTGTTGTAGGTCGACAGCATCTGCGATTTGGGGCTTAAGTCCTCGAAGATACCTAGCAATGGTTTGCTCTGGGGCTTCTTGGACATCACACTGCAGCATTAGTCTCTCGAACTCCCATGTATACTCCGATACACTTGAGACTTGTCGAAGTGACTGCAATTTGAGGTAGAGATCACGTCGATGATGCTCCGGTAGAAATCTCTTCGTCATGGCCCTCTTCATTTTTGACCACGTACGAATCTTATCACGCCCTTCCCTACGGCGCTGCTGGTTGGTGTTCTCCCACCACAAACTCGCGTACTTCTTCAATTTCAAGGCAGCCAGTTTCACCTTTCGATCCTCGGGCACTTCCTCGTAATCAAAGATGCGCTCCACGGTGTGCATCCAATCGATGAATTCGTTGGGGTCCAAGTTTCCTTCGAACTCCGGAATCTGAACGCTCATGTTAGGCGCTCTTCTCTCCTGTCTCCGATATTCCGGTGAAGATCCTCGTTGAGACTCCTCACGCCATGGGTTCTCCTCATGCTCGCTCTCTTCGCGGTTACGAGAAGATGATGCATGGTGGGTTCGTAAGGACTGTAGTTGCTGCTGAATATCAGCGACTTGCTGCTCAAGCCGAGCAACTTGTGCTTCGTCTAGAGACATACCGCTTTGAAATCTTCCGGCCATTGACAACCTAGGGCGCTCTGATACCAAGATGACACGGGGACCGCAAGGAATAGATGATTCCTAAACCAAAAATGAATGGGGACGTCACTAAAAAGGGTGCGGAATGGAGTGACGTTCGGTATGGACGGAAGGTGTGTGGGGTAGGCGGCTGAATGATGAAAAGGAAGGGTTGAGATCAACCTCCACGGATACAGATGCACCACCGTGAAAGAAGACCCGGGTAGACTCGTTTGACCGTGGATACAGATACACCACCACGAACAAGACGAGGGCGAGGCACAACACGGAGGATACAGATACACCACCACCGGTTGATACACTCTACTCAATCCGCACTTGGAAATCCACCAAATGAAGAACGAGGTTTGAAGGAGAATCCACTCACTTCGGATAAAAGACACTAAGTCTGATAAGGGTTTATAATTTGATAAAAAGCTTCTTTTCAAATGAGTACAAGGTGCCCATTATATAGGGAACACCTGAAATAGAACTTAAATGCAACAAAGTAAATGCAAAGCATAAATGATAAATGCATGAATGAGGAATGCGAAATGATTCAACTTCTTCGAGGCTCTTGGACTGGCCGACTCTTCGTTGCTCAGTCGCTGATGATGTCAAGTCGCACCCCCTTGAGTCGCACTCGTCAAGTCGCTGAAGATATCAAGTCGCACCTTATTGAGTCGCGTCGACTTGCATCTCCTTTCGTCGCGTCGACTTGCATTTGCTTTTCGTCGCGTAGACTTGGTCGCTCACTCGCTAGCGAGTAAAGTGACTCCTCTCTTGCTGCGCGTCGACGGGGATAAGTTGTTGTCCGTCTTTGTATCAAATGGCCTCTACCCGGCACTCCCAATAGCTGCTAACCAGATGTCCTGTTCTCGCCGCCCCTAGGAACAGAATGTTGCGGAAGAGTACCTCCTGAGGCTACTAGGCTTCCTGGAGGATTCCTCTTATTACTAACGCTCTCTTTACCTGTACAGACTTTAGAACGCAGAACAAAAGAGAGACAGCATGGAGAAGAAGATCACGACCTTCAGGACACTATGACGAGATGGAGAAGCGACCCCTCGAAGTCCTCATTCGAAGATGACGGTTAATGGGAATGGCGCCATGGATGTTCTTCCTCTGCGAATACTGTGGTCGTCGCGGAGCTCAGCCAGACGAACTACGTTGGGGGAAGAGTGTCTCCATCTCAACTCTCTGGACACTCCCTTCGGTGTTCTTCAAACTCAACCAGACCAACTCGGCAGCAGCCCCAACGACTACGTTGCTCCCGGTCGTCCCCAAAAGCAGCCAAATGCCGACGGAACGTCAGTGAACTCTCCCTGCTGGTGGATATCCTGGCGCCTCTCGACGGCCTCGAACCACAAAGCAGTCACGTTCCAGCTCCTCAAAACTCCAGCATCAGCGACAAATTCCTCCAACGACGGCTCCCCGGACTCAAACAGATCAGACGACGGCGAACCACCTTCCAGCACCCCAGGTTCGTCCGGCAACGGCAGCAGCCCCCTCGACCGGCGACAGCTTCACAGCGTCACACCCAGTCGCTTCAAGCCCAGCCACGACGGAGTCCCAACCGGCTGCATCAACACTCCTCCTCTGCCCCGGCGGCCCTCCAAAGCCCAGCGGCAGCCGACCAGCTTCTCGGTGCTTCAGACCCAGCATCCCCGACCTCGTGGCGGCAGATCCACCCGTCTCCCTGGCGAGCCAGCCCTTCCCCGGCGAGCTAGCCTTTCCCCGGCGAGCCAGCCCCTCCTCAACGTCCCCAGATCCACATACGACGGAGTTCCCGGCGTCCAGCTCCACAGCAGCTCCGGAGACGATCTCCCTCCGGCGCCCGCCAGACCCAACAGGCCTCCCCAGCGCCTCCCGACGACCTCTGGAGACACCAACAACCTCGGCATCTCCTCCTCTTCAACCACGTAGCCTCGGCAAACCAGAGCGCATCCCAGCAAACCCACAGCGAACTCGGGCAGCTACGACCGGCAGAAGCGCAAGATCTCAGCAGATCTTGAACTCCAGGGCGAATCTCTCACTCTGGCGACGTCGCGGCAGCTTTGGGGGCCCTTGTCCCCGGCGACATCCAGCCCACAGCAGTCCCTGTCTCCTCCGACTTCCCGTGGCTGCCAATCCCGCAACCGGTAGCAGCAAAGCATCATCAGACAACAATCACTCAAGCTGCGTTTGGGTCTGATGGAGAGACTTCTCCAGCAAGTCGGGAAAGGGCTTCAGGAAGGTAAAGTCTTCCTCTTCTTTTGTCTTCTTCATTTAGTTTTAATTGAACGGTCAAACGATAGTCAAATGCTCATTTTTAAATCTAACAACAATTTTCTCTATTTTATTATTTCTTCTGACTTCTATCGTTGGTCAGATAATTCGTTTAAGATTGATATAAACATGTCCATCCTTTTTACACTTATGACCACCGTGAAAGTTTTAATTGTTTTTATTATGTCTACGTAATTTTCATTAAATCTAAGAATCTTTTTTTTATTCCCTTTTTAGTTAACATGATTTTATTTAAGCTTACTTACATTCTTATATACAAATTAATATCTTATCCTGATATGCGTTACTAACACCTATCTCCCTTTGTTTTGCATGTGAAATACGGGAGAACTCTTCGAATATTTTTGAAGACTTTCATCGAGAGAACATCCTTGGTTAAACGGGAAGACAAGCCTTACATTTTCTCAATTTAATCGAGTTTTATTCGAATTCGAAGATACTGATCACACTTATATTTTCTTTGCATGTACACTGAGCGTGCAACTTCGAAGGATCAATTCAAAAATTTCGAAGACAAACTCGAAGGCGCGTGTATCAAACCGCGCGGATCCACCCCGGCCTAAAAACCGCGGGCTTGAAGACAAAGCGGCCCCAATCTTCAAACAAAGGTACAAAGGGGAGGTGCGGGCCTCCCCGAATTTTATTTTCGGCCCACTTGTAACAGGTTGCGTGCCCAAGTGCATAGGCCCGCAATCACCGCCCCTTCCCCGCTCTTATGATCTAAATAATTGCTTGTGATTGCGTGCTTGCTTAGGCTCTAGGACTAATGTCGCATGCTTGTTTTAATCAAACCAACTTAAAGTCGGGTCCAACGCCCGTTAAAACGTCGATACGAGTCCGGCCCACTCCCGAATCGGGTCCAACACTCGTCAATCAAAAGTAACTTTTTTTGGATAAATCGCCACCCTTTTCGCATGTGGTAGAATATTAAGGTTAGTAAATAGGAATCCCCGAACCCAAACTCTAATTTTTCCAACTTAAAATCACAATTTTTAAACTAAGTTGGTGGCGACTCCGAACAAAGTTTTCCAAAGCTAAAACTAGACCCCACAACCCCTTTTTTCGGAGCCATTTGGGGTAAGGTGACGGCTACTCGAGCCGCTCCTGGGCCCTCCCCGAAATTCGCGAGCGAGGCCTTAACGCAGCCTTTCGCTCGCCGCCTCCAGGGAACTGGAGACGGTTGGCGAAACGCCCCGCAGACCCGTTCGCGAATCAAGGGAAGGCCCAACCCGGGGCCCCTNCTGATTTTAATAATAATAATTATTACACCTTTCTTTAGTGTCGGAGGGGGAGGGGTTTTTATCAAAATTATCAAAATCTAAAAACACTTCTACTTTGGTGCAATAATATTATCATCGTGGTTTTCAATTTTCATTACCGATATTTAGAAGCAAACGGTTCGAAATAAGGAATGGCTTTCCCAAAAATATTACAACAAAACAAAAAAAAAAGGAAACTTGTTATACAATTCTTCTTCCTTTCCCACCTCCTTCTTCCCCGGAATCATCTTCCGATTGAATTTTGCTGCTCTCTCCTTCGTACTCACTATAACTGCACCAAAATGGCCGCAACTTGGCACAACCAATTAATAGGAGACACTCGTCGATCAGACGGGGCACGCGGAGCAACGACGAGCAAAAGAAGATATTCACAATTTTCAATCTTTTCAAGCCCAACAAATCCTGAATTCTGCAAATGGAATGGCACCGTTGAAAGGTCAACACCTCCAACATCTCCAATTGTTCCAGTCCTGGGATCTCCACCAACGCTCTACACCCTTTGAACTCAAGCGACCTCAGCCCCTTCCTCAATCTCCCTATGTTGGACACCCGGAGGAGACTATCAGAGCACGAAATAGACAACTTTGTAAGACTGGGTAACGAATCGAGCCCACCAAGATCCATGTCTGTCAATATCGAATTTTTGATCTCCAACTCCGTCAAGAGCGTCAAGTTGGAGTAATGTTCCCAGGGTATGGGTGTTCGTGTGTCCCGGAGCGTTAGCTTACGTGGAGACAAAGGAAGCTCCAGAACAGACTCCATGTCCGAAGATAACAACTCGAGAGTCTCAAGCTTGGAAAGGGAGCCCAACTCGGAAGCTTGGGTAAATGTAATCATTCTGCTTGGGCAGAAGAACAAGCTCTTCAGCTTGTCCAAACTCCCAAGCCCAGATATCTCCAGACGCTCTCCTTCATAGTCTTTTTTAGGATACTCTCCATCATAGACCCTTAACTTCGCTAAGTTCGTCAGGACATCAAGATTTGGGAATGCTCGTAGCGACTTGGTCGAAAATGTCAAATCTATTAAGCTAGTGGGAAGTCTTGGAAGCTCCCGAAGCATGTCGCAACAATGCAATCCGAGGGACTTAAGGCTCGTGAGTTGACTAACAGTTGCTGGCAGGAAGCGAATCTTGCTCCCCGGAAGGTTCAATTCTGCTAAAGCTAACAGGCTCCCGATTTCATCAGGGATTCCTTTGTCGAGAGGACAACATGAAGCATCCAACCTTGTTAGGCTGGTTGGAAGTCCTCGAAGCTCCTCAAGCATCCGACAACCATCCAATATGAGGGACTTGAGGCTCGTGAGTTGACTAACTGTTGCTGGCAGGAAGGGAATCTTGCTACCCGAAAGGTTCAATTCTTCTAAAGTCGATAGTCTCCCAATTTCATCAGGGATTCCTTTGTCGAGAGGACAATACGAGGCATCCAACACCGTTAGGGAGGTTGGAAGTCGTTGAAGCTCCTGAAGCATCTTACAACAAGACAACTTGAGGAACTTCAGGCTCGTGAGTTGACTAACCGTTGCTGGCAGGAAGCGAATGTTGCTCCTCGAAAGGTCCAATTTTACTAAAGCTGACAGGCTCCCGATTTCATCAGGGATTCCTTTGTTGAGAGGACAATTGGAAGCATCCAACCTTGTTAGGCTGGTTGGAAGTCCTCGAAGCTCCTCAAGCATCTTACAACCATCTAATACGAGGGACTTGAGGCTCGTGAGTCGGCTGACCGTTGCTGGCAGGAGGCGAATGTTGCTATTCGAAAGATCCAATTCTTCTAAAGCTGATAGTCTCCCGATTTCTTCCGGAATTCCTTCGTCGAGAGGGTTGTTAGCAACGTCCAACACTAGTAGGTTCGTCAGATCACATATCGAGGTGGGTAATCTTCTGATCTTGTTATTTGATAAGTGAAGTGTCCTCAAGGATTTCAACTTCCCAATTGATTCCGGTACTTCTTCAATCTTGCTATCAGTAAAAATTAGCCCCTCTCTTGCAGAATAGAGCTCTTTCGGTAAATACCTCGGAGAATGACGCATGTCGATTTTCAAATAAGCAAGTCTCTCCAACTTACCCACCGAATGGTGGATTTCTTTCAACTCCCAACAATTTTCAAAAACCAGAATCTCCAATTTTAAGCAACAAGAGAGGTCGGGTGATGTAGTCATGTCGCTATTCCTGAACTCCAGCACCTTTAACTCAGGCATCATCTGTAAATGCATGCACCACAAATTATAAAAAGAAGAAGAGCGCTTTACACGTTTACCTACCAAACACATGACATATAGGAGGAGAGGATTTCATACCAGCTTTTCACCACCCGTCCATTCACCTTGGATACCAATGATTCTGAGAACAACGAAGCTTCTCATCTTGAAAAAGTTGGAATTCAACGTTTGAGTGCAACCCCGCCAAGAAAGCCACATTAGTCTCTCCCAGAGATTTTTAAATTCTCCAATAAGTTCCGTACTTGTTAGATCAAGAAACAACAAATTAGCTAATCCACCGAAGTTTTCATCAGATAATTTGAGTGCTTCACCGACATTCCCCAAGGTCATTGCTATGATTTTTTTCGACACCTTATAAACGAAAAACGTAGTCCAGCATTCATAATTATATTATGCTCGATGAATAGTAATATTTCAATGTCAAATGAAAAAATTCTATTAATATAATAGAATTGTGAACCATTCCTTCATCACAAAATGAAATTGACCAACTTAAATAGCGTACATTACCTGTTTTTGAAGCACTATCTTTAAGGCGTTCTCTGGATCCCAAAGTCTAGTACACCTTTCGAGTCTTCCATTGCCTTCCAACCGAATGATTTCTCTTCCCATGTCTCGAAGTTGATCGTGAATCCAGAATTCACCGTCTGAATTAATCTTTATAAATGATTTATTGATGAGTACCTTCACTCCGTTTTTTGGAAACAAGCCGCGAGCTTCCCAGAGGTAATCCACATACCTCGGACCATCGCTTGAATTCCTGTCTCTTATACACATCTAGATGTGTATAAGAGACAGCCATCATTCGTAATTACATTGTGCTCGATGAATAGTAATATTTCAATGTCAATGAAAAAATTCTCTTAATCTAATAAAATTATGAACCATTCCTACATCACAAAATGAAATCGAACAACTTAAATAGCTCATTACCTGTTTTTGAAGCACTATCTTTAAGGCGTCCTCTGGATCCCAAAGTCTAGTACACCTTTCGAGTCTTCCATTGCCTTCCGACCGAATGATTTCTCTTCCCATGTCTCGAAGTTGATCGTGAATCCAGAATTCACCGTATGAATCAATCTTTATTAATGATTTGTTGATGAGTACCTTCACTCCAGTTTTTGGATACAAGTCGCGAGCTTCCCAGAGGTAATCCACATACCTGTGGCCATCACGATCTTTCCAGAAATAATTATCATACCTCTGATTCATCGCTTCCGGAAAACACGCAATATCGAGGAAAATTTCCTTCTCCCTCCAGTCTAACCCATCGTAGCTTACCTTCAATTTCTTATAGACATCTTCTTGGGGAACGTTCTTCAGCTTTTCGAGCTCATACTTCCACGACTTTTTGCTCTGACAACCCAAGTGTCCTCCAATCACCTCCAAAGCCAAGGGAAGGTTACCTGTGGTCTTAACCACCTGTTTCGATAAAGAAAGATAATCTTCTAGAGGCTCATCGGTGCCAAAGGCATGCCTGCTGAAGAGCTGAAGGGCGTAGTTGTCAGCCATTTTATCCATTTTGTAAAAGTGAAATAATTTGGAGCCAGGACGAACAAATCGATTGCAAACGCTTTTATCCCTAGTCGTGATTATGACTCGACTGCCTGTTCCTAACGTGTCTTCTGGATTTTTCATCAGCAGTTTTTCCAGTTGAGAGAACTGATCCACATCATCGAGAACCAGAAGCATCCTCTTGCCCTGAATCCTTTGTATCATCTCTCCGAACCCATCGTCAAAGTTACATGATCTCGCGTATTGGCCACCAAGAATGTCCCTCGATAACTTGTTCTGCAACTTCGCAATGCCTCCATGACCCGTGGCCGACTCACGCACGTTCGAAATGAAACTGGAACCTTCGAACTGGGAAGATAATAATTTATTGAAGACGAAGCTAGCAAGGGTCGTCTTCCCAATTCCCCCCATGCCATGAAGCACCACGATTCTTACTCCCGAGGAGTCGCAGTCCAGCAGATTTAACATGTTGGAGACTTGACCATCTATACCTGTAAGATGTTCAGGCAAACTTTGATCTTTGATTCTCAGCTCCACAATAATATCCTGAACTATTAATTGGACGAATCTGCCTTCCCTGCAGGACGACAATGAAAATAGAGTAATTACATGGAATTCAGTCGCCGTAGTGATCGTCATCTTCCTCATGAGATTCCGATACGATTAATTCCAAAAAAAAGTTCTGTATTTTAAAATATTTATTTCCAAAGAAAAAAAGAAATGATTCAAAAGAGAAAGTGAGAAAAATAACAAGGTTCTGGTGGTTACCCCTGGATGGCTTTGGAGTCCCATCCGCTGATCCCGCCGACCGTCTTAAGTGCTTCCTCCCATTTCTTCACAACATCGTGGGCGTGTCGACCCTTCTGTTTGTCGAGGGCTTTCCGATACAACTTCGTTCGCAGCTTTACGTCGGCTGGATCTACCTTATAGAAAATAGGCAGTATGATTTTCCCGCCGACGTTCGAGCCTCCGCTGAGATCCACCATCATGTCGAGCTCCCTAAGGCACCACGCGCTGGATGCGTAGTTCTTGGAGAAGACGACGACGTAAACCTTGGAACTGCGGATCGCTCGCTCGAGCTCTCCCCCAATTACTTCTCCGCGACGGATCTCCTCGATGTCCTTGAAAACACGGAGACCGGCCCAAGTCATGCAGTTGCAGAGGTGGTCGACGATGCCGTAACGAGCATCAGGTCCCCGGAAGCTCAGGAAGACGTCGTACTCAGATGTGATGGAGGTGTGGGAATCTCGGCCACAGAAGTTTATAAATAAGTTTAAGGTAGTCAAAGATTCAGAAGCCGAGATTGATAAGAAATCAGGTTTGCTGTTTGAAGTTACCTGTGTTGGTGTTACCCGCTGCACCNGTTCGAAATAAGGAATGGCTTTCCCAAAAATATTACAACAAAACAAAAAAAAAAAGGAAACCTGTCATACAATTCTTCTTCGTTTCCCACCTCCTCATTCCCCAGAATCATCTTTCATTTGAATTTTGCTGCTCTCTCCTTCGTACTCACTATAACGGCCCACAAATGACCGCAACTTGGCACAGCCAAAAATCGAGAGGTGACACTCGTCGATCAAGGAGGGCACGAGGAGCAACGAGGAGCACTCCCAGATTTGCACATAATTCAATCTTTTCAAGCCCAGCAAATCCTGAATTCCGCAAATGGAAGGGCACTCTCGAATTCTCAAGTCCTCCAACATCTCCAATTGTTCCAGTCCTTGAATCTCCACCAACGCTCTACACTCTCTGAACCTAAGTGACCTCAGCCCCTTCCTCAATCTCCCTATGTTGGACACCCTGACGAGATTATAGCACCTATAAAAACGCAATGTCATAAGACGGGGTAACGAATCGAGCCCACCAAGATCCATGTCTGTCAATATCGAACTACTGATCTGCAACTCCGTCAAGAGCATCAAGTTGGAGTAATGTTCCCAAGGTATGGGTGTTCGTGTGTCCAGGAGCATCAGCTTACGTAGAGACAAAGGAAGCTCCAGAACAGACTCCATGTACGAAGATGACAATATGAGAGTCTCAAGCTTGGAAAGGGAGCCCAAACTCCCAAGCCCAGATATCTCCAGACGCTCTCCTTCATAGTCTTTTTGAGGATACTGTCCATCAAAGACCATTAACTTCGCTAAGTTCGTCAGGACATCAAGATTTGGGAATGCTCGTAGCGACTTGGTCGAAAATGTCAAATGTATTAGGCTAGTGGGAAGTCTTGGAAGCTCCCGAAGCATGTCGCAATATTGCAATCCGAGGGACTTAAGGCTCGTGAGTCGGCTGACCGTTGCTGGCAGGAAGCGAATGTTGCTATACGAAAGGTTCAATTCTTCTAAAGCTGACAGGCTCCCGATTTCATTAGGGTTTCCTTTGTCGAGAGGACAACTGGAAGCATCCAACCTTGTTAGGCTGGTCGGAAGTCCTCGAAGCTCCTCAAGCATCCGACATCTATCCAATTTGAGGGACTTGAGGCTCGTGAGTCGGCTGACCGTTCCTGGCAGGAAGCGAATGTTGCTATTCGAAAGGTTCAATTCTTCTAAAGCTGATAGTCTCCCGATTTCTTCCGGAATTCCTTCGTCGAGAGGGTTTTTAGCAACGACCAACACTAGTAGGTTCGTCAGATCACATATCGAGGCGGGTAATCTTCTGATCTTGTTATTTGATAAGTGAAGTGTCCTCAAGGATTTCAACCTCCCACCGTTTGTGAGCCGTTAGCACGGAGGAATTCCAAAGCGAAGGCGTCCCAGAAAACAGGGGAAGGGAGAAAATATTCCTTCGATATAGATAAAGCCGATGCGATTTTTTATTGGCTTTTCCAGCGAAAGCGGATTAAACTAAAACCAGGTCATAGGACCCCCCAAACGGATAGAGAAAAGTCTAGGAACTTTTGCAAGTGGCACCGGTCATTTACACATACGACCAAAGATTGTCTGTCTTTCAGGAACATTATTCAAGACCTTATAGAGGTAAAAGAATTGTGTTTTCCTGAAGTCGACGAAGTTACTATGGTCGACGAGAAACCTTTTGATGATGAAATTACTATTCATATGTTTGACATATCTAATGTAGACATAAATCTCATAGAAGCTGACCATAATTTCCCTCTGCAGGACACAAAGGTATCTGGGGAGACCTTGGTGGCGAATGCCCTGTTCCGTAGACTGGCTGAAAAAGGGGTAATTACTTGCCCAGCCAAAGCGGTTGCCAACCTTTGCTGCTGGCATATGGATGACACACACACTACTGATAGGTGTAACACCTTTCGGAAATACCTCCAAGCTAATCAGGGTGACACCTGGTACGACCTGACCCCGCTTGAGGAGGTGGCAATGGGAATAGGCTCCCCACGACCACGGACTGCCTCTAACAACCTACAGAGAGGATTCAAAAGCCCTCCGAGTCTAGAGCATAGGTTGGCGACCCGAGGAGGAAGAGGTGGCCCCCATGGCAGAGGAAGGACTCCTGAGCACCATTCTTATGTCGCAGAGCGCTCTAGGCGGCATTTGGAGTTTGACAACCCACAAACCCAGCAGAAACCTAACCAAGAAAATGGTGCTCGCATCCACGAGTCACACCCTGCAACGGGCGCGCACCCTGTAACAGGTGCGACTGATAGAGCGCAGCGAGGTGATGCGGCGCAAGGGAAAGGAGCCAAGCCAAGGTATGGCTCGCGCAAGGTTGATGCTCGCGCGATCTAGATGGGACCACCAATTGCTCAATTCTTGGATGAGAAGCTGCTGTGCCAGAAATGCAAACTGAATGGGCGCAACAGGATTTTAATCACACAGCTCTGTACGGCATGCTGTGTGAGCTACTTCCTCAAGTTGGTAGACTTGTCGGCGAATGGAGGGATGGTGATCCAGCCGGCTTGCCCCGCGACTACAGGTACTCGGAACTCCCTGCATAATTCAGAAATGACACAGGAACCATCACGAACAGTCGTGGGATATGATCCGTTTGTCGAAGACTTTGTGGAGGTACGTCAGATCGCCATTGATTCTAAGAAATGAAGAATGGTGAAAGTAACTAATCCTTCGAAACATTGGTAGAAAGCTGTGGGTAAAGCAACTTTACCTACACAGACCCGGAAAAGAAGAGACAGACGTCTAAGCCACGTCGCCAAAAGGCCTAGACCTGCCCCAACGATGGCCGCTCCACATGCCCAATCACATATAAAGAAGTCAAATGTGGAAGCTGAGTGCAATGAGTCTACGGACCACTCGGAAGAGCGATGCTCGAGCTTTGATTACACCCCTCTTAGGAGTGAGATCCCGAGTGACGTTAATGGCAGGAAAGAGGTAACCGTGAGCTGTAACGCTATCACCTTGCCTGTGGACTTCGCTAAAGCGAGGGATACAGAGAACCTGAAAGGTAAGTCGCCTCCGTCTCGTCCTTTGATCTACCCGTCGGGCTTCCCACTTCATTGGCTTAAGAAGCCTTCGGATAGTATGAAACAACACATGCATTCATTGTATATTACGGCTACCTTTGATGGCACTATAGTGAATCGAGTCTTAGTAGACAACGGAGCCACTATAAACGTGCCATTGTCCAGGTTTAAATTACTTAGATATAAGCCATGCGACTTGATAAAGACAGATGTCGCTGTAAGCGGATTCAATGGCAGGAAATCGGAATGCTTGAGAATTTTTTCAGTACACTTGGGTGTACACTTGGGTGTAGACCGGAATGCTTGAGAAGTTTTTACTAACCCCGTTAGTATCCGATTAATAACGATTTTACTAAAAAAAATGTCACTGTTTAGTAAAATTTACTAAAACAGTTAGTAAATTTTACTAACCGAATGATGAAATTTAGTAAACTACGTAACGTTACGTGCACGTAACGTTAGCCGCTTCCTAAACAATCCCACTTCCTTCAGTGTGAAAAGAAGGTTTTGTCATGTGCGAGTGTCATGTGCTCCGTTTTGTCGTCCATTCCATTCCTTTCCATTACACGTTGTCTCCTCCCCCACAAATTAATTTACATTCCCATTTCCAAACCTGATTTTAATAATAATAATAATTACACCTTTCTTTAGTGTCGGAGGGGGAGGGGTTTTCGAACTCTTCAGTATGTTGAGCTTGAACTGATTTACCTCCGTTGTGCCGGAGGCTGCCCCGCTTGTTGGGCAGATATCAATCACTCAAGTGGGCGGAGGGCAGTCAACTTGGACCCGCCTGATTGGGTAATCGAGCCTGAAGCGTTTACTAATGGTGAGAGGAGAAGAAGCAAAGAAGAAGAAGAAGAAGACGGCGAAGAAGAAGAAGAAGAATGAGCATAATAAATACTTCCGAAAACTCTTAAATGATCCACCGAACATTTTTTCTTTCGTTTGTGATGTCGAACTAAACATCTTTTTTCTAGGATGATGATGAACCGACTCGTGTAGTTGGTTATCCACTTTTTCATAATCAATTCAAGAAGATTTATCGTTTACTTGTATTTCTTCTGTGTTTAATGCTTACCTATCGGGTTGATCACCGGTTTGTATGAATTCTTAGTCCTAAGTGAACTCGAGATAGACTTAGGATTAGAAGAGAGGAAACATAACTTAGGTTAAGGCCGAGAGATCGGCTTAACTAAGAGGAGTATAGAGATATACACTCGTAAGTAACCGAGAGAACAATTGGATCTCAAGGAATTCTGATTATTCGTGATTCGCTATAGAAATATAGGTTTACGGGTAATTAGTAATTCACAGTTACAGCCTCGAGAGAGGTGTAGCGATTGTTAGGGAATTGTGGTTAGTAAACGGTAAAACGGATTGAATTGAGGAAGAGAGAGTGCGATAATCTACGAATCGATAGGGGATTCGGAGTCCTAGGCCTTTATTATTTGATTTACAACCTTGCTTCCATTTTTCTAGCGAATTATTTTATTGCACCCAACTTTTCATTACTTAACCTTCTTGACTAGAATTTCAACTTAATAATTGACTATTGGTAGTAGATTCTATCTAATCAGTCCTCGTGGGAACGATCTTTCTCATCACTTTATTACTTGGCGCGACCCGTATACTTGCGTGTGCGTTTTAGCGAACATGCATCCTTTGGTATTATTATATTATCAGGTGGGATGATGATGCACATACTTTAATTATTATCATTCTAACATAATTTTTACAAGTTGGACGGTGTCCCCACCAACATTCCCACTAGCACTTAAAAAAAAATTGACAAATAAAATGTGTTTTTGGGCATGAGCTAAAAGTATTAGGATTATTATCAATAACAACAATTCAAACACGCGTGGCAATTACGATTCATTTGAGGGCGAGTGTCATGTGCTCCGTTTTGTCGTCCATTCCATTCCTTTCCATTACACGTTGTCTCCTCCCCCACAAATTAATTTACATTCCCATTTCCAAACCTGTTTTTAATAATAATAATAATTACACCTTTCTTTAGTGTCGGAGGGGGAGGGGTTTTCGAACTCTTCAGTATGTTGAGCTTGAACTGATTTACCTCCGTTGTGCCGGAGGCTGCCCCGCTTGTTGGGCAGATATCAATCACTCAAGTGGGCGGAGGGCAGTCAACTTGGACCCGCCTGATTGGGTAATCGAGCCTGAAGCGTTTACTAATGGTGAGAGGAGAAGAAGCAAAGAAGAAGAAGAAGAAGACGGCGAAGAAGAAGAAGAAGAATGAGCATAACAAATACTTCCGAAAACTCTTAAATGATCCACCGAACATTTTTTCCCAAACCAAGCTTCATAGGAAGTAAAATTTTTCAAGGCTTTAGTTGGTAGTAAATTTTACAGATAAATCGAAGTGTTTGCCGCTTCGGCTTACAACTCATGAGAATGTGGCCCCATAATCCTCTCTCCAAAAATCTCGGAGTCAAGATTTCTGATCCTCGTAGACTCTGATCCTCGTAGACTCTGACCCCCGTAGACTCTGACCCCGTCAGTCCTTGGTAGATTTAGTACTTCCTTGGCGGGCTCTCACAACGGTGGGCTTGTAAACACACTTAAAGACCCTTGGATATATGGGCTTTATAAAATGAGCCCAAAAATTTATGTCACTGTCTTTGTAGACTTGATAGGGGTCGGCGAAATGGGTTTGTAGTTTCTCATAATCAGGCCTGAGATTTTTCCACGCCAACAAATCTTCTCCCCTTTTTTATTATTATTTACTCTCTGAATTTTAGGCAAACCTGATTTTATTAATAATAATAATAATCGATCCCTAATTACGAATGTGTACACCTTTCATTTCGATCCCTAATCACAAGGCATGCAATGCCCTTGTGAATCGATATGGTCTCGGGAACTCTAGTATGGAGGTTGGATCAACAGATAGAAGCGAGAGGCCTCAATCTGATAGAGCCATCAAGAAGGCCAGGAAAATACGGGTGACATTTAGGGATCGGGCGGGTGGAGAGCTAGTGGAGGTCGTTGGGATATCGGACGGTGCAGATGTGGATACCGAACCCGGTCCAATTGGTGTGAAAGAGGGAAGTCTTGTTGGGAAGTATGAGTCCCTCGTACAAACGACAATCATACCGAAAGGCAAGGAACGCTTCTCAACCAAGGAAGACAATTCCCAGAAAGGCGTAACAGAGAGGTTGCAACAGGCTCTGAACAAAGTCAAGAAACCTCCGAAACAGGGGATATACGATGATCTCTACGGTAAATCATTCTCTGGGAAAGTTGGCTCTGGTTGGGTGGTGCCGGAAAACACCCACGTATTATTAACAGAAGCTGAACCAAGAGTCCACACCTCCACACACACACACCAGACCACACAAAACACCTCAACTAACAACCGATCCTAGTTTCCACAGTCGGATGCTCCAGGACCGATGGCTCCATCTTCAACCTTCACCCCCCCCTTCTCCGCTAGCTTCCTCCTCTTAGATATTTTCTGGGTAATACCCCTCCTGTGGGTTCTTCAATCCCCATATAATCGTTTCCCCTCCTGCAGACGTCGTCGCGTGGCCGTTGCCACTGTCCCCCAAATTTGCTCCCTCATCCTTATACATCCCCTTCTCTTCCAACTCAGTCCCCACCAGCTTCTGTCCTTCCACTGGGTCGGCCCCATCAAGCCTTGTAGTCTTTTCTCCATCGGCGGCCTGTTTTGCTTTAATTACCGTAGCCTGACTGTCGAAGCCCAAGCCCTGCTCCTCCAATATAACTGAATTAACAGTTGCAACTACCTTCTTCTCCCCTTCTTCAATAACCTGCATCATTGGGTAAACCCGTGTAATAACTTGGGCATCCATTTTCCTTCCCAGGATCCGCAGAAGAAACCAGCTGGGTCCTCCGATAACTCCAACCCTGTTGTTGAGGAAGAAAACGAAGATGATTTATTCGGCGACTGATCTCAATGATTTATTCGGCGACTGAACCTTATCCGAATCAAAATTACATAAAAAACATGGATGTTGTTAGCTGACTACGACATGTAACTGATGTTCTCGATGACGGTGCCTATAAGTCCATCTCCTACTGAGCACAGCTATGTCTGTCCGAATTGGACAACTTACCTGAGGAAGAGAACCACAAAAACAAACCTTAATCCTTAGGGAAATTCAGCTGGGTTGTCATTGCCACGTCCCTGTTCTTCCTCTCCATTATTGGCTCCCTGAAAGGAAAAGGTATGATTTTGCTTGGAACCCGTATGAACCTCGTGATTCCCTCGGTCTTACCCAGAAAAATCCATCTGTTTTGAGAGCATGTTTGGATTTGGGTCGGTGTTGAAAATCCCGATTCAAGTTGCGTTCTTGCAGTCATGCTTGAATAAAGAACTGTAATTGTTGACGTGGGTTTCAAATGTTTGGTTCATGGTATGTGGTTGACCGCATGGATTGGTGTTTAGATGTATGGTGGAATGACTTCTTGGTGTATTTTGGATATTGTGTCTCAGTATTTGGATTTGTTGCGAATGCCTAAAGTTTGTGGTTTTGGATTTTTCTTCTTTTTCTTCTTCTTTTGTGTTTCTTTTTATAGAAATGGAGTTTCTTGATGAGTGGGGAAGATCATGTTGCAGTGCCTGGAAGGATTTAAGCGCTTCCTTGCTAGTGTCATCAGCTGTTGTGATTCTGATGGAAGACCTTGGGATCAGGGGTTGAGAAATCCATAAGCTCTTGCGAGGGAGACTGTTTGTATGTCTAGGGATAGTTTTAGGGCGCAGCGGAAACATATATTATAAACTTTTATGCCAAAAAATATAAAATCTCATGATACGTATAAATTTTAGATAAATAATAACATAATCTTACCTGAAAAACATATCTTGGGATTTTCGGCGAAACAAAAACGTATCAGAAACAAAACGTATCAGCGTACTAGGATATTGATGAATGAAATGATGAAAATGTGAAATCAGGAGAAGCTGCAGAAGGAAGAAGAACTAAAAGCCAAGGAAGCTGAGCTTCTCGTTGGAAATCCTCTGATAAACAATCCCACTAGCACTTTAAAATCTGAACTGGGCAAAAGCAGAAGAATTAATGTTGTTTGCACATACTTTAATTATTATCATTCTAACATAATTTTTACAAGTTGGAAGATAGGACGGTGTCCCCACCAACATTCCCACTAGCACTTTAAAAAAAAAAATTGACAAATAAAATGTGTTGTTTGGAATGAGCTAAAAGTATTAGGATTATCAATAACAACAATTCAAACACGCGTGGCAATTACGATTCATTTGAGGGCGAGTGTCATGTGCTCCGTTTTGTCGTCCATTCNCTAAAACATACCATACCTCGGCGGAGGATTGCGCTACAACTCCTTGCTTTTTTTAATTCCAAGCAAATATTCGACTTTCAAATGAGAATGTAAAACCTGACGTGCTCCAAAATCAACCATGCCTTTGACATACCTCAACACTTTTTTCACTGCACAAAGGTGGATTTGGCTCGGAGATTGCATAAATTTGGACAAATAACTGGCTGCAAACATTAGATCCGGGCGCGATGTTGATAAATACAACAAACTTCCGATAATACTTCTAAACAACGTCGCATCGGCCGCATCACTTCCATCATCTTTCACCAACTTTAAATTAGCAACGAGAGGAGTCGGTACCGGCTTAGCTTCATTCATTCTGAACTTTTTTAGCAAGTCCGTGGCATACTTTTTTTGATTAAAAAAGACACCGTCATCTTCTTGATGTATCTCCAACACCAAAAAATAATGCATCAGCCCTAAATCTGACATTTCGAACTCTTCAGCTATGTTGAGCTTGAATTGATTTATCTCCGTTTCATCTCTCGATGTGATAAGCAAATCATCCACATATAATGACACGATATGTAAAACTTTTCCCCTAGACCTTTTTATGTAAGGTGTTGCTTTCGTCTCACTTCTAGAAAAATCCTTCTCTAAGAGATAGGAATCAATCCTGCTGTACCACGAACGAGGGGCTTGTTTCAAACCGTAAAGTGCCTTATGAAGCAAACAAACTTTCTCTTCACATCCATCCACGGAAAATCCATCGGGCTGCTCTACAAAAATTTCTTCATCGAGATAACCATTTAAGAACGTCGACTTAACATCGAGATGAAAGATTTTCCAGCCCATCTTCGCTGCAAGTGCGATTAACATCCTTATTGCGTCATGCCGAGCCATCGGTGCGAATGTTTCACAGAAATCAACTCCGGCTTCCTGAGAATATCCCTTCACAACCAGCCGTGCTTTGAGTTTATTTATAGATTCATCGGCATTTAACTTCGTTCTATAAACCCACTTTACTCTGATTACCTTTCTATCGGATGGTCTATGGACAAGATCCCAAGTATGATTTTTATTAATCAAATCAATTTCTTCTTGCATGGCTGCCATCCAGTTGACATCCTTAGAAGCAACTTCATAAGAATCGGGATCTTGCATGGTCAGGTTACATCTCTGATAAACATCTTACAAAGTTCTTAATCCCCTCACTGGTTCTTCGTCAAATTCGGCGACATCAAGAGAAGATTGTCAATGTTCACCAAGACTCGTGGCTGGTTTTTCAACACACCAATCCCACTTCGCATCCTCATTAATGTTAGTGTGTGCACGTATGTGCCAAAACACTTTAATTTATTTGTAGATAAATAATTAATAAAGGCGAGTATTTGTCATTGGTTATTTTATTTTTCTGCACGTGAAATTATTAATGATAAAGTCCCACAGATTATTGAGTATATTAATCTGAAATAGTCCACGATCGGATAGATGTTTAGAGAGGACATGGACATCTAGATCATCGCTAAGTATAGCTGAGGTCAAGATAGACCAAGGGATAGTGTATCCAAGTTATACTTAGGGGTACCCTAAGATTAGGGATATTGGACACGACCCGATTAAGAGGATACCATATATTGAACATCATTGGTCAATCCTTTTTGTGGACGAGTGTAACTGATGATGAATCGTCAACTTATGAGGAAGCAATCGCTTCAAATGATTCCGAGAAATGGCTAGAAGCCATGAAATCAGAGATGGACTCCATGTATACCAACCAAGTTTGGGAGTTGATTGATGCGCCAGTTGGGGTAAAGCCCATAGGGTGCAAGTGGATCTTCAAGAAGAAGATTAACAAGGAAGGGAATATAAGTACCCATAAAGCAAGACTTGTGGCCAAGGGTTTCACTCAACGTCAAGGAATTGATTATGATGAAACATTTTCATCGGTTGCATTGCTTAAGTCCATTAGGATTCTGCTTGCGATAGCAGCTTACAAAGATTACGAGATCTGGCAGATGGATGTAAATACCGCTTTTCTGAATGGAAAGTTACAGGAGGAAGTGTTTATGGTACAACCTCCCTGTTTCATTGCATCCAAGAATGCAGATAAAGTATGTAAGCTCAAGAGGTCCATTTATGGGCTAAAGCAAGCATCTCCGAGTTGGAATCTGCGATTTGACGAAGAAGTCAAAGAATTTGGCTATGTAAAAAATCCAGAGGAACCTTGCGTTTACAAGAAGGTTAGTGGGAGCAAGATTTCGTTCCTAGTGCTGTATGTTGATGATATACTTCTGATAGGCAATGATATCCCTAGCCTAGAGTCTACCAAGACTTGATTGGGTGAGTGATTCTCTATGAAAGATATTGGGGAAGCGACTTATGTCTTAGGTATTAGATTATACCGAGATAGAAAAAATAGGTTGCCGGATTTGAGTCAAAGTATGTATATTGACAAGGTGCTGAATAGGTTCAGCATGCAAGATTCCAAGAGGGGATTCTTACCAATATCACATGGTGTACATCTTTCCAAGTCTATGTGTCCGAAGACACATGCGGAGAGAGGAAGGATGGGCAAGATACCTTATGCATCAGCTATAGGGTCCATTATGTATGCCATGATTTGCACTCAACCCGATGTCTCGTATGCTTTGAGCATGACAAATAGATATCAGTCAGATCCTGGAGAGGATCATTGGACTGCAGTAAAGACTATCCTCAAGTATCTTAGAAGAACAAAGGACATGTTCTTAATTTATGGAGGAGACGGGGAGTTAGTTGTCAAAGGATATACTGACGCTAGTTTTCAGACAGATCGGGATGATCTGAAATCGCAGCAAGGTTATGTGTTTTGCTTGAATGGTGCAGCTGTATGTTGGAGGAGTTCCAAGCAGGAGACGGTTGCAGATTCTACAGCTGAGTCGGAGTACATTGCAGCTTCCGAAGTGGCAAAGGAAGCTGTGTGGATCAAGAACTTCATAGCGGAGCTTGAAGTGGTTCCGAGCATTGTTGACCCAGTGACATTATACTGTGACAACAATGCAGCCATTGCGCAAGCCAAGGAGCCGAGGTCTCACTAACGATCTAAGCACGTACTGCGGAAATATCACATCCTCCGAGAGATTGTTCAGAGAGGTGATGTATTGGTTAGCAGAGTTGATATGAGCGAGAATATCGCGGACCACTCACAAAGGCCTTACCTCTGCAGAAACATGAGACCCATGTGAGGAGCCTAGGACTTCAAGTCCATAGTGCTTGGCAATAGTGCAAGTGGGAGATTGTTAGTGTGTGCACGTATGTGCCAAGATACTTTAATGTATTTGTGGATAAATAATTAATAAATAGTATTTGTCATTGATTATTTTACTTTTCTGCACGTGAAATTATTAATAATAAAGTCCCACAGATTATTGAGTATATTAATCTGAAATAGTCCGTGATCAGATAGATGTGTAGATTGGATATGGACATCTATATCATCACTAAGTATAGCTGAGGTCAAGATAGACCAAAGGATAGTGTATCCAAGTTATACTTAGGGGTACCTTAAGAGTAGGAATACTGGACACAACCCGATTAAGATGATACTACATATTGAACATCATTGGTCAATCATCTTTATGGACGAGTGTAACTGATCTTTTGATTTGAGACCTTCATTTATTCTATGCGTGGAGTTTGCGCACTTTGACGTCATTAAAAGCAGTCTTTAACCGGATTGTGAGTAATACGATTGTTGGGTGTGACAAAGCGTAGAGAGAATAATGTTGAGTCAATATAGGATTCATCACTCTATTGGATTAGAGAGTTGACATCTAGGCCACTTGATAGAGATATTAGTAACTCTAAAATCCATGGCCATGGGAGGAATGTTTTACATTCAAGAGAGTCTATTATATATTGGTAATCAAGTAAAACAATTAATTCGGTGATGATGTATTTTGCTTCAAATTGATTGGGATGTCGGTTAGATGAAAAGATTGAATTACACGGTAATGGGTTCATAGTGGTTTATGATTTATGATCATTATCCTAATTCATTGGGTGACTAAAAACTGTTGCTAGACGGTTACCTTAGTTTGTATATGGATATACACTGCCTTCGTGTTTAGGACGTAGAGGGTCGCACGCATAGCACGTCGACACGAACATTATATTTTGATTATTTTAGTGGATACTAAAATTAATCATTTTATTTCAGAATTAGAATTAATTGGATTATTAATTTATTCTGAAACATCATAAGCAAATAAAAAAAATACCAAGATCGAATATTGATTTATTCGGGTCAAATATAAAATGATATCAAATATCTGTCTCTTATACACATCTAGATGTGTATAAGAGACAGCTATAACTGCTGTGAAATGACCGCAACTTGGCACAACGATCAATCGAGAGGCGACACTCGTCGATCAAATGGGGCACGCGGAGCAACGAGGAGCAATCCCAGATATTCACATCTTTTGTTTAAGTTCTCTTTACTTAGGTTCATAGCGACCCACGAGCTACAAATATAATTTCAAACTATTAAAACTTTTAAGAGGTTTTCGGCTGGTTCAAAGCCCGACTCAAATTTAGTACATCCTTTAGGGTCGTCGCAAGACCTTGCAACCCACAACGATCGGGTCAATAAAGTCTACCAAAATTAAGGCCTGGTAGGTACCCAAAGCATGACTTTCGAGATTCGAACATGATATCTCCGATTAGTAGCCTTGAAAACACTGATAAGTTCTTAAGTTCACATGTTTCCAAGAGTTTTATAACTTGAAATTAATATAATTGAATGGATCTTTGGCAAGATATTTGGAAAAAATATCAGCTCATTGTTGAGTTGATTCGTACATGTTTTGTTGGAATAATTCCCTTGTTTATATTTTCACAAACATTACAAACAATTTCAATATGTTTTGTCCGTTCATGATAAAATGGATTGCTGCTTAACTATCATTGAATAATGAGGTGGGTGTGAACTTTAAAATCTTTTAATAAAAAAAATTGAGTATTTTACTACAAGTCATAAGCATCAAACATGGCCTCGATATTCAGTAAGACATTATAATCTTCCAATTAGTATTATCTAAATATCTCCTTGAGAATTTAATAAGTTTAATTTAGATTTCAAAAGGGTGTAACATGGTTTTACACCCAAAATCTTTCAAAATATTTGAGGCATTGAAATATATATATATNAGATATATATTTACATTATTTGATTTAGAATATTTGAATAAAATCTACCTGTACATTACGTTTTGAAAATTATAATTAATTATTAAAAAAACCGTAAGGATGATTATTGCAAGAAAGCAATCAGACGTGATAACAAGGAAAGATAACGTATGGTAGTTTGATGGTGGTCTGTGAGAATTTGAAATACGGAACATTTTTGGGGGAAAAATTCTAAGGGAGATTTACAAAAGAGGAGAGTGATCAGATCCCCATAAAACACCAAAAACAAAAGACTTTTTTTGCTTTCGAAACATTTTATTATTTTCTGTCGATCCAAGAGGCTAGCACCTAAGAGATCGTCGAGAAATTCGTGATCGTGTGCGCGTGGATACCGCTAGAGGGGTCACACTTGAGACTCTTGCTGGTTGGCGACCGTGTTTTGGTTTTACCGAACTTTTGAGGTACGTTTTCGGGTAAGGATTTTGTATTTTTTTATAATATAATATACGTACCAAGATCCTTTTATTTATCTAAATGTTATATGTACCATGAAAACCTTGTTATTTTGGGCATAAAAGTTTAATTTTTGTTTCCGTTGCGCCCTAAAATCTAACAATTAAACGATAAATTTTTACTCACTGAAAATTTTTTAGTCGTGGGATTATAGATCCTGTAACCCTTGGTATTCAACCCATATCCGATAAAAATAGATTTTTCAGCTCGACGATCAAGCTTGTCACTCTTTTGTTCCGGAATATGAGCATAACAAATACTTCCAAAAACTCTTAAATGATCCACCGAACATTTTTTCCCAAACCAAGCTTCATACGGAGTAAAATTTTTCAAGGCTTTAGTTAATAGCAAATTTAGCAGATAAACCGAAGTGTTTGCCGCTTCGGCCCACAACTCCTTCGGCAATCCCTTTTCAAACAGCAAATACCTTGACATATCCATTATAGATCTGTTCTTTCGTTCATTGACCCCGTTTTGCCGCGGAGAATACGACACCGTGAACTATTGAATGATCCCGGCTTGCGCACAAAATTTTTTGAACTCAATATTAGAAGAAATTACTTAACTAGTGATAGTACTGTCATCTATCCTGCCATAGAGGAGACGAGATGATATGTCTCTTACTCAACTTCTGTCCTGGTGTCTTGTTTATACCTGCTATGAGCATAGAATATCTATTTTTTTTTTCCTTTGTGATATTACCCGTTGCAGAAGGCTTATCATTTTTCTCTTTTAAAGTTCTTGCATCGGTATATCCTGTTCATGTCATTATTAACATTGTGGGTGCTCTAGTTAGATGCGTTCGTTCTGATGTCAGGCTTTATTACCTATTATTTTCTTCAACAGTTAAAAATGAAGATGTATTTGTTCAAATCGGAGAGATTGCAGTCGAGCAGATTTAACATGTTGGAGACTTGACCATCTATACCAGTAAGATGTTCAGGCAAACTTCGATCCTTGATTCTCAGCTTCACAATAATATCCTGAACTATTAATTGGACGAATCTGCCTTCCCTGCAGGACGACAATGAAAATAGAGTAATTACATGGAATTCAGTCGCCGTAGTGATCGTCATCTTCCTCATGAGATTCCGATACGTTTAGTTCCAAAAAAAAAGTTTGTTATTTTAAAATATTTATTTCCAAAGAAAAAAAGAAATGATATCAAAAGAGAAAGTGAGAAAAAACAAGGGTCTGGTTGTTACCACTGGATGGCTTTGAGTCCCATCCGCTGATCCGCCGACCGTGTCTTAAGTGCTTCCTCCATTTCTTCAACTCTGCCCGTGTCGATCCTTGTGTGTGCGAGCATTTCCTGATATAGCTCTGTGCGCAGCTTTATGTCCTTCGGATCTACCTCATAGAAAATCGGCAGTATGATTTTCCTGCCGACGTTCGAGCCTCCGCAGAGATCCACCATCATGTCGAGCTCCCTGAGGCACCACGCGCTGGATGCGTAGTTCCTGGAGAAGACGACGACGTAGACCCTGGAACCGCGGATCGCTCGCTCGAGCTCTCCCCAATTACTTCTCCGCGACGGATCTCCTCGTCGTCCTTGAAAACACGGAGACCGGCCTCGGTCATCCGCAGGTAGAGGTGGTCGACGATTCCGTGACGAGCATCGGGTCCCCGGAAGCTCAGGAAGACGTCGTACTCAGATGTGATGGAGGTGTGGGAATCTCGGTCACGACCCTCGCTCTGTTTCGTGCTCCAATTGTTGAGCTGCTTACGCTTACTTTGCCACAGAAGTTTATAAAATAAGTTTAAGGTAGTCAATGATTAAGAAGTCGAGATTGATAAGAAATCAGGATTGCTGTTTGAAGTTACCTGTGTTGGTGTTACCCGCTGCACCTTCCCTTTCCTTTAACCGTGAGGGCGCGAGGAAGACGATGAGGAGATGATGATGAGGAGGGCAAATGATTTGATGATATATATCAATCAGATGGGATATATATATATGAAGTGCTTTCGAGAGACAGACTCGTTCACCGAAATTTCCAAATGGCACGCCCTCGACATCCTCTACCATCAAGCGCGAGACATCCTGGTAAGCCACGCCCACATCATTTGACCATCAAAAGCGTGTTATTGAAGGGATTGTTTGCATCTGCTGGACCAGAGTGTGGATGGAGGACTTTGTGTAAGAGAAATACCGAGGGAAGCGGCTAACGGTACGTGTAGTAACCGTTACGTAGTTTTCATTTAATTTTGAAACTTTTCATTTTAATTTTTGAAACTTTTGGTCACATGAGTCGTGTCTAATATATTGTACAAATATATTATTATATATATAATGATTATTTCCTATTCATCATGTAACTTATGTAATTTAGCAGTCTTGGACCGACTGGTCAAGTCTTCCCTTTATTGATTTTCCCGGAAACAGACGATATCCTCAGGATCACCACTTCCGGGGAGACATAATTGATGTGTCCCCCCCCCCCTCCTTCAAGTCTTTGTATATTTATTTTATAATTTTGAGTCATCCAAAGTCTTCCTCTGTTGACTTTTCCCCGGGAGAAGGCGACCGTTAAAGGATCGTTAAAGATTCGAGGACCAATTTGTAATTTTTCTAGAATTTTTATTCAAGTAGGGCCAATTTGAAAAGGCAAACCAAATCCAGTAACTCAATTTCCAATTTCCTAAAAAAACTCCTATCAATATGCAGTCCAAGGCTAAAAAATGATGAGAAGAGGAATGGAATGGGCAAGGTAGCCTATTGCATTAATTTTTATACAAATTTTTTACTGTTTGAAATATGGAAAGTTACTAAAATTACGTTTAGTAAATCGGACGTTAAGTTTACTAAAAAGTTTTAGTAACCGGTTACTAAAAATAACGGCGATTTTTGGTTTTTTTAGGAAACTGTTACTAAAGTTTCACTGTTCAAGTTTAGTAATCGGTTACTAAACTTTTTAGTAAATTCACCTCCGATTTACTAAACATAGTTTAGTAACTTTTCGGATTTTCAAACAGTAATAAATTAGTAACGGGTTCCCATTTTTTTTAGCAAAATTTCCATTTTTAGTAATTTTCTCGATTCGCCGTCTTAAGATTTTAGTAATGCTTTACTAATTTTATAAGCGAAATTAGTAAATTACTGTGTAACATTGTAACTTCGTTAGTAAATTACTAAAGTCATCATTTTTTCGTAATCGTTTACTAATTTTTAAGAAAATTTTCCGAAATATTTAGTAATCGATTATAAACTTTTTAGTAATGTACTAATCAGAACAGTGCAAAACAGTGCATTCCGAACCTAACTCCTAACCTATTTAAGTGTGAAATTACCGTTTACCCCTGCGGTAAAATTACTAAACCGCTTCCAATTTCCAGTTGTCTTCCCCCCGTGTTGCTCTTCGTACTTTTAGTAAATCAGTTTACCCCTGCTCGCCGTCCCTTGTCTTCTGCCTTCGTCCACCTCCATCCCTACGGGTCCAACGAAATCGTACTTGTTGACCCGCATTCCTCCCTTTCTTCCCATTCGAACCTCCCTCCGATCGGCGACTCCAACCCCTTCCTTGTTCGCTGAATGAGGTGAGCTCCGATCCCCGTTTACTCCAGCACCTTTGCTGTCCCGTGCGCGATCTCGTCCTCACGGATCGTCGAGCGTGCAGATGTTGCGATCCCGTTTTCGTTTATTGTTTTCCACTGAATGTCCGATAACCCGACCTCTCGGAACCACAGTGAACCGGACTGGACAGATGACGAAGTAGAAGGCAGTCTTCTCTGGTGGACGAAAGTCTCGCAAACCAGGTATATTATGATGAAGCAGAATCGGTAGGCCATTACTTTTTTGTGGTAGCAGAAGTCTTTGCCCATTACGATCTCGGCATTACGGGATACCATCTCTGTCATATGTTTCTCGAGCAAATGGATATTCTGTTAAACCCGCAGCACCCGGATTTGGTGAGATTCTGTGTCCTCGCTTTTTCCATGTATTTGCCTCCTATTCTCAACGAAATCTGTCAATCGTGACGTGATATATGTGATTATAGGTGATCAGGATACGAACGAGTTCTTCAATATACTTAGGGACATGAACGACGAGCAGTTGTTGAGTATGTCATTTGGTAATTCTAAAGAAGTCGAAGAGTTCATTAAAATATATGCGACGGTACATGACTTTTCAGTTAGGAGAAGAGATCGTCAAAAGCATCGAAACGGTGAATGCGTTATGAGAAGTGGGTTTGTTTAAGGGAAGGTGATGTTCTAATTCCCATGTGTTGACGGAAAATAGTCGGACTAGGTCGTCTGTGAAGACAGGTTCCAGTTGTTTCCGTTTAAATCATGTTACTTTTCTATGAGCTGGTCATTTGGTTACTTCCCACCCGCCTACAAGAGAAAAAGAGAGGGGAACGAAACTTGGTCTTCTCTTCGGGACAGACCTTTTCCTCACCCATGGCCATGGCTGGCCGACATAATTGACCGAGTCGCCGAATGAATTGATGGGGGGAGACATAATTGATGTGTCCCCCTTTCAAGTCTTTGTACATTTA
>JARUPW010000234.1:31863-50801 GCA_029817735.1 Melastoma sanguineum
TTATTTGTAATTTTGAGTCATCCAAGTCTTCCTCCCCATTTTCCAAAGCTTTTTCCGATATTATTATTAATTTATGATGTTCCTCGGATCACTTACCTGGAAGTAACGGGGTAGAACTGGACATCACCTGCTTCTGCACATGTAGCAAGATGAGGGCGAGGTGAAAGTGAAAGGATTCCCGACCGAGGCTCCCTTGTCGGGATCGCAACGGCAGGCACGAACGGCTTTACATTGCCCTTCCCCTCAATAAAGACATCACACCTAACCTTACAACTATGATTAAGATTCAATCCCGGGTTCAGAGAAGAATCGTGGAATATGAACCTGTAGAGCTTCGCTTGATCCCGGACTTGACTAAACAAAGCACGGTCAAGATTGAGCCCAAGCTCAGACTTTACAATTTTTTATTTAGATTGGGCTTGGGGAGAGGTGTCTGAGTCCGGCCCAACTCTGGCCTATTTCCTTCAATTAAAATTTTAATTAACGATAGGCCATTAATGATTCAACCATAACTAAAAAACTTTAACCATTTGAATGAATTATACTTTTCTTACCTTAATTAATTTAAATACCCATAAATGGAACAAAAGGTGAATTACTTAAACAATCGTTTATATAGTAAATGACTAAGAACAGAAGTTTGTGGTTTTGGATTTTTCTTCTTCTTCTTCTTCTTTTGTGTTTTTTTTTTATAGGCATGGAGTTTCTTGATGAGTGGGGAAGATCATGTTGCAGTGCCTGGAAGGATTTAAGCGCTTCTTTGCTAGTGTCATCAGCTGTTGTGATTCTGATGGAAGACCTTGGGATCAGGGGTTGAGAAATCCATAAGCTCTTGCGAGGGAGCCTGTTTGTATGTCTAGTGATAGTTTTAGGACGCAGCGGAAACAAATATTATAAACTTTTATGCCCAAAAATAACAAAAATTTTATAAATTTTAGATAAATAATAACATAATTTTACCTGAAAAATATACCTTGAAATTTTTAGCGAAACAAAACGTATCAGGAACAATAGATCGAGAGTCCCAAGTGTGACTCCTCTAGCGGTATTCATGCGCACACGATCACGAACCTATCCCAAAGTGCTTTGTAGATGAGATGTAAAATTACCCAATCCTCCCTATCTATCTATATAATCTATCTATCTATGACTACTTGCGCCTTCAATGCACTACTTGGGTAATCTATAAAATTACCCAAGCCGTCAAGTTATCACGACTTTGGGCGAGGAGGGGATTTTATCTTGGATGCTGGAAATTGGGTTTGATCACTCTCCTTATTTATTGTTCATGTCTACCTGAGATGCCCAATGCCGCTATGTTTTGCATCTCCTGTAGATGGGTAATAGAGTTAATTTCCTTTTTAGTTCTACTTGAAATGGCCGAGGTTGTAGGTTGTCGAATAATTCCAATAAATTTTTTCTTTGGTGTAATCTGGCTGTCCTTACATGTATGTATTTTTTGGTGGATAGGTAGTTCATCGTTTCTTTGTTATTTTTTGTTTTTATTCAGCGTACTAGGATATTGATGAATGAAATGATGAAAATGTGAAATCAGGAGAAGCTGGAGAAGGAAGAAGAACTAAAAGCCAAAGGAAGCTGAGCTTCTCGTTGGAAATCCTCTGATAAACAATCCCACTTCCTTCAGTGTGAAAAGAAGGTAAGTAAATTCTGTGGAGAAGTTTGCCATGGTTCTGATCCTGCTTGCTTTGTTACTTGATGCATGCATCCTTTGGTATTATATTATCAGGTGGGATGNGTGTTTTTTTTTTATAGGCATGGAGTTTCTTGATGAGTGGGGAAGACCATGTTGCGGTGCCTGGAAGGATTTAAGCGCTTCTTTGCTACTGTCATCAGCTGTTGTGATTCTGATGGAAGACCTTGGGATCAGGGGTTGAGAAATCCATAAGCTCTTGCGAGGGAGCCTGTTTGCATGTCTTGTGATAGTTTTAGGGCACAACGAAAACAAATATTATAATTTTTATGCCCAAAAATAACAAAATCTCATATTACGTATAAATTTTAGATACATAATAACATAATCTTATCTAAAAAACATCTATTGGGATTTTCGGCGAAACAAAACGTATTAGGAACAATAGATCGAGAGCCCCAAATATGACTCCTCTAGCGGTATTAATGCGCACACGATCACGAACATCCCAAAGTGCTTCGTAGATGAGCTGTAGAATTACCCAATCCTCCCTATCTATCTATATATCTATCTATCTATGACTACTTGCGCCTTATATGCACTGCTTTTTAAATTTCTTCATAATAAAAATAATTAAGCACATTCTATGCGCTGCTTGTTGTCAAGGGTCTTGGTTTTTCTTGATGGTTAAGATATAATTATTATATTTAATCAACATTGAATTTATATCACACAGGCTGAATAGTTGGCTGTATGCTGAATTTATAAAAAGGCGGAGGGAGGAGCATCGACCAACCTTTTTCCATGTCACATGTGTTCGTGTAAGAACGCGTCGGAAGAGTCTAGTTCCTTTTTACAGCTAGTGGAAAAAAGATTTTGGAATTTACAGTGGGAGTTTGAGAAATTCCCTATTTACGGTGGTCCTATTTTGGTCTTTTTCCAAAAATCAATTTAAACCCAAAAGTTTGACAAATTCGTCAATTAAGTCCTTGAAATGGCTGGAGAAGGAAAATCTTCAGGAAATCCTTCTGGAACTCCACCTAGGCTGGAGTTCATTCCAGAGTCTAGATTGTCTCCTTTTGGAATTAGCAAGAGTATAAATGATATTTTAACTCAGCTAACAATTCAAGGGAGTACAGAAGATCGAAATCAAATGGCAAGAGAAGTAGGTTCTTTTGTAAACAATATGCTAGACGCTCTGGAAAGAGAAAGAGGTTTAAAAAGGCCTGAAACCGAGGCGACTTCTGGACTGGAAAGTACAATAGGAAAACCAGTCGAAAGGTTGAATTTGGGAGGAAGAAATTCCAACCAGAATCAAGGCAAAAGTGTAGAAGAAATGTACAGGGAGTCAGTTGCTCCTTTCATTTTGGACACACAGAAGCGAAGTGCGAACTTGAACTCTCAAAGTGGAGAGTTGGCAAAAGACTTAAGGAAAGCCTTAGGTCTGGCAGAAGAAATCCCAGTTCATTTAGACAACAGAACGTTTAACGAACTGGTGACTGCGAAGAGGGAAATTTACAGGCCCGATTATCCTCATCGGACTAAACAAGAGTTTGTCCCTAGGGATAATATATTAAAGCCAATAATTTCCCCAGGTGCTTTTCTGGATATTGATTGTGAAAAGCGCGTATCTGAAAAGATAGATGAGTGGTTATCACTTATTCGGATGACTGAGTCTGCAGGAGGAGTACCTCCTAGAGCGGTTTACGAATTATGTGTGGCAGCCCTCATGGGTACAGCGCAGAAATATTGGAAAACCTTAGTGGCACACACAGACATTAAGGAAAAAATAGATCAAGCGCTGACGGTTGATAGGGTATTAGCAATAATAGCTGATGCCCTGAAACGAGAATTCTGTGGTTTTTCGTTATCCACTGAAACTGTGGAGAAAGAGCAGTCATTGACCGCTCTAGTTAAACTACAGATCTGTGATATGTGCTGGTTTGATAGCTACGTGTGTGAATTCCAGAAGTATTATTACAATCTGGATGTAGTATCACAGCAGTTCATATTAGGAACCTTTTTTGCAAAACTTCCAGAACCTTGGCCGGAAGTGGCGCAAAAGGCCTACGAATTACTTCTGAGTGAGGAAAAAATTGTCTCTGGACTCGGAGGTAAAATTCAAGCGGTGAAGTACGCAATGCGTAAAGCATGTACTGAGCTCCAGGTAAAAGAGGCAGCTACGAAGCTACCTTACCTAAACAAGAGCTGTTGTTCTCAGATAGAGTATGTACCGGGAAGGTATGGATGCGATACTCGCAATACAACCGGTGACTCTTTGAAGAGAAGGAACTTTCCTCGTAAGACGAGGAAGTTTGTTGAGTACAACAAAAGAAAAGTCTGGCCCAAGAGAGATCTCCAGCGTAAGCAAAAGGGAGGTCCTGATTACAAGCCAAGGAGGTTTGTAAGGAGAAGGGATAACCTAAAGGATAAAAACAGGATAGATGCCTTTAAGCGCAAGCATGGCAGAGAACCTAAGTGTCCTAAAGGTAAACCCTTGAGCAGTTGTAATTGCTGCTGGTTTTGTGGTTCAAAAGACCACAAGGCGGACAGTTGTCCGAAGAAGAACCAAAGGAGAGAAAGACTCCGAATGGTCTTCTTAGAGGACAGGAGTCAGGAGGAACAAGTTCTTGCTTACGAACCCATCGATGAGCAGGACATTTCCGACTTAGACTCGGAAGTAGAATCTATTTATGAGGTTGTGTCTAATTATGATACAGACTCAGATGATGATTCTGATCTCTGGACCGAACATCTGTTCATGATGCGAGCAGAAAGGGAAGGAGATGGTGACGAGTTGGTTCCACTGGAAACAACTAATCAGATATTGGAGGAAACCCACCAATATGAAGATCCATCCCAGTCGATTCTGGAATGGAGGTTGCCAAATGTCAATGCTAGAGAAGTTTATGAAGTATCGAGATTTAGGTTTCGATCAACCATAGATATCTCGCAGACTGAGGCAACGGCACAAGTCACGAGCACTGAGCTTGAGACTTTGGATATCCCACTCTTAAATGTACAACGCATAAGATATACCATGCGTAATACGAGAGGTGTGTATAATTATATACACATTGGATTGATCCAGATAGGATTAGTCCCGCTGTTTCATTTACCAGCGGATAGTCCTGTGGTAGCAGTAGTGATCGATAAACGTTGGCGAGAGTTTACAGATCAGCTGATATCAGGTGTACAGGCCAACTTAGCACATGGCCCTGTATGGTTCCAAGTCCATCCAAACTTTATGATGGCCTTGAACGATCGCTGTTTGGGGACTTCATTGACCTTAAGAATTAAGTCGATGAATATGGATCGTATGAATCCCCAGGCCAAATATTTGGCGTATCACACTAGGGTAATTTACCGATTGGTAAATACCACTAGTCCTGGTGTGAGGAACATCTCTAGACTTACAGAGTTGTTCGAAGAAGGTCATAGCAACTACCAACAGTTCCATAGGCGTGAGGTGAATCCATTGGAATTAACCTGGCCAAGGAGTTGGGTTATGACTGAACCTGGTAGTAGTTCTAGACCCATTAGTGCGGCAAACATCCGGCAAAGGGGTAATGAAATTACTCTCATGTTAGGAGAACCGTCAAGGGTCAATGAAAGGGCTGATAGGCACTTGCCTATGCTTAGCGAAAGGGCTGACAGGCATTTGCCTGTGAGGATGCCAATCCTAAGAGAGCCGCTCAATAGAGCACCCTCTGAAGTCTCTTCAAGAACTAGTGACGTGGGAGAGGATATAATAGTCTCTCGACCAGAGGTTGCAAGTGCACCTCCACTAATAGAAGAGATGTCTCGAAGGTCTGTTGATTCAAGGACCCCATCGCAACATACGGGTAGAATCGTAGGGTATAGACAAGTATCATTACCAGTCTATGAAGACTCTGTAGATCAACCGAGAGAGGAATCCATAAGGATGTTAAGAGTAACCAATTCAGGTAGCTCTTTATCTGAGATTCCTGAAGTTTGTAAAGTTATCGAGCAGATAGCCAAGCAAAGGTCTACTGCGATAGACGATATCTGGAGGATGATAGAACCATCCCAAAGTGTACCTGAGAATATTGGGTTTAGTGTTAGGACGGAAGACATGAGCACATATGTGGCTCTAACTTTCAAATTTCCTGGATACNGAAGCGCTTTATCAATGACACCATAAGAAATGATTTCCACCGTAAGTTCCTCCAGAGATACATGAAATGATCCATGCCCTGAATTTGTAACAAACTCCTGAAGCTTGGTTGTCGGTTTGAATAGATGTGTATTCTCTTTTCCTGTGTATGCAAACTGAGATTGAAAACCGAGGGCGAGATGCCCATTATCCATGTACCTGGCAGTTACCCTGTATGTACATGATGTTGTGTACGCCTCTTTAAGTTCCATTGACTTGCAGAATGGAGATCGGAGTAATAGATTAACCATATAATCACCCGACAACAATGGTAAGGACGTGTACAGGTATTGAACAAGCCTGGATATGAACAAGAAGAATGCTCACACACTACACAATGAGGAAGCTCATCTCAAGAATCCTCGTGGAGCACAATCAAAACTCAAACAGGCATAAGGCCGAGTTGACCTATTTGTAGCTCCATCACTCTAGTGTGTATGGCTAGCACGAGGTTGGACTAGAGATGTTCTTGGTGCGTGGTTTTTAAGATGCAGCTCTTATCAGATCTTTTCCTTGTACACTTCAAATACGATGTCTGCTTACGAGTCCTTGAGGAGCTACGACAACGGTAGTGATAAGGGGTCCCATGATGGCCCCCTGTAAGAAAGAGGTGGCATACTCGAGTTGTGAAACATTCTGTCCGAGGCAAGTATGACAATAGGCAATGAGCACTATCAACTACCAATGATGCTAAGTCCGATGAGGATGAGCCACTGTGACCTGGGTAATTAGGAAATGGATTTTGTAAATTAGGTATGACAGTTACCGGAGCTCATCGTGGAGCCGACTGACGCCAGCTCAATGTTGTTTATCGGAACCCACGGATACTTGGTCCCCGAGATCACCAAAGGGGAAGCTCATGGAAACTCAAACAGGGAAAAGTTTCCGGGAGTTACATGGAGTGTGGACTTGAGCTTTGATCCAATTTACAGTGGTCCTTCAAAAGAATTTGGTTTTTCCTGTTGTTTGGAAATAAATCCCTTAAACCCTGCTCCCCTCCCGATCTCTTTTCCTTCCTCTTTTCTTTTTCCCAAAATCTAGACTTCTAAGACACCATGTCTTTTAATTTGGTCCTTCAAGACAATTAAAAGGAAAATTTTTCTTAAGCGGGCTCTGATACCAATAAATCTTACAGGAATCGAACTTAAGATAATCTTCCCAATTGTCTTTGTCGCCGGCGTTCTGCCAACCTCGAATACTCGCTTGAGTACTTCGAACTTGCCGCAAACCCAAGATTGGATTTACCTTCAAGGAAATACTCCTCGAATTCACTCTGCAAGAGAGTCAGCTCTTTCAATTTCTTAGAATAGCTATCTACAAGCTCAGTCAGCTGCGTTATTTGTGCTGAAATGCTTGTCAGTCGATCCACTACAGTGTTTAGTAATCCCGTAGTAGAATCCTTGCCTACCCCGTGATCCAAATGGAGCAACTCTGGGTTACGACAGTCTGTCATACGAATGACTCATGCACTTGCACTTCTCTCAGATTCTCTTTTCAAGAAAGAAAAGCATAAACAACACAAAGGATGTTTATCATACCTTACTTGACAGGATAGCTCAAAGGGTTCACCAGGCTTCCGCACTATGGAACTTCCAGAGTGAAAAATTCCTCAATTTTGGGGAATTGAGTGGAGAGGCTCTTCTGTGTCACACCGAATGCCCTTACCTCGAGGGTCTTATATAGACACTCCTCATCCAAAGGTTTCGGCCCTTAGACCTCAATCCTTCCAAGGCCCTGATCGGACGATCTGACCTTCCGTTAGTCTTAACCAGTTTTTGGTTAATTCTAACTACCTTACTCTTGATTTCTTAAGGTATTTTTCGGATCATTTATTAATGTTCCTGGAGGACGACCAAAGAATTTCTTACTCAGAGAGATGTGAGAGAAAATTCTTTATTCAGATCGCCTCCCCAAATGAGGTAGAGGACTTGTAAATATAATACACAAAGGAGCTGGTGCCTATGCACTGTTTACCAGCTAAAAAGTAAAAGGAATCTAAACTGTTGCAAAAGTTAGTGGGGTCCTAATGACCGACAAAAATGTCCTAGTCTAACTTTATGCAATTGTCTTCTCCCGTCTGCATAGGTGCGCTGTTCTGGGAGATTCCTTCATTGTTGTTGGCGGTTGATGTTTCGCCAACTCCTTCTTTCTCTGAGAGTCCCGGTGGGTCTTGATCAAAAAACCAGGATCCTTCAAGATCCTTTTGGGTTTTCCCAACATGGCCTTTGCCATCGTGACCTTTGTCACCGTGAGCAGTCTCACCAGACTCTTTGACCGAGTCTCTTACAGGAATTGCTTCCTCAAGGCTTTCTTTCTTTTCAAGATTACCTTCTAATGCTGCGTAAGCACTTCCAAAGTCGAAGTATTGCTCACACTCCATTGCAGCCGCTTCCTCTGGTTCTTCCCTCGGTTCAGGGTTTACCACTTGAATTGGCTCGCCAATTAAGGCCTTAAACTTAGCCTCTTCTTCAGCATACTGTGTTTTCATTTTCTCTTTCTGTTCCTCCTTGCTTCGTAACAAAGCCTTGTAGGATTTCACAGCTTGATTAATGGAAATTTTCTGCTCTTTGGCTAAGTGGTTTCGGCAGTAATTAAACTGCTCCATGGTCAACGGAGACCACCAAGGTTCTTCAACCTTTCCGTCCTTCTTAGGACCATTCTTTGCAGAATCATCCCCCTTGGGACAAGAAGACCCAAGCCTCTTGGCTTTCCTCTTCTTTCTGGCTTTCTCTTCTGACTTGGCTTTTGCCTTGTCCTTCAGATTTGCCATTTTTGCATCTCTTCTGGAGCTTTCCTCCTTCGAATCTGCCATCTTCTCTTGAAGATCTTTCTTCACGTCTCTTCCAGAGTTGGTGTTACCCTTCTCCTTTAGATCCGTCTTTCCCTCTTGGGAAACTCTCGCTTTCTCCTTAGGATTGGTTATTACCTTTCCTTTAGATCCAGCCATCCCCTTCTGGGATTCTTTCGCCTTTCCCTTAGATCTGGCTTCAGCCTCTTTGGGATTAGCCATCTCCTCCTGGAGATCTGGTTTCGCCTCACTCTTGGAGTCAGCTTTTGCTTTCTCCTTAAGTTCAGCTTTCCCTTTCTGGAAATTCGCAGTTTTCAACTTCTTGGGACATTCATAAGAACGATGTCCTAGTTGCTTGCACTGCCAGCAGAGTACTGCCGCCTTCGTTCCTGAAACGGAACCAGCATCACTATGCTCACCATCTCCCTTGTTAGGACATACATTTCGGGAATGTCCCTCCTTCTTGCATCCCCAGCATATCTTTCTCTTTGCAGCCAGATCCATCTGCAGAGTTTTTAGAAAGAGAGGTGTTTGCAAGTTCTCTAGAGAGAGAGTCAGCTATTATGTTGTGGTCGGACTTAATGTATTCGACCTCGTATTTATAATAGCTAAACCATTCCTGCAACCTTAGGAGTCTAGTTTGCCTAGCTTCTTTAAGGTTCAGACTCATAAACCTTTTTACATAGGTTGAGTCAGAGCGCACTAAAAATTCTTTTGGTGCCAAAAAGATGTAAAAAGCCTTTATCCCATATTTTAAGGCTAATACTTCCTTTTTCATGTATCGGGTACTGTAATTTGTGCCCCTTGAAGCTTCCCGACCAGTATTTGCATACCGGTTCTGGTTTTCGTCCTCTAATTTTGAGGACTGCTCCCCAAAATTCTTCAGAAGCATCAACTTCCAAGACTAACTCATCCTGGTCAGAAGGTAAAGCTAATTGTGGTAAATTTTTCACCTTTGCTTTAATCCTTCTAATGGATTGAGTATCTTCATCTCCCCATTTCCAAGGATTTGTAGAAGAGGTTTTCTTCGCAATCCTTCCTAAATCTCGAGAAAGATCTTTCACAAACTTTCTTGCATAGTTAACGCATCCACAAAATCTTTGGACTTGCTTTCTATCCTCAAGTCTGTCAGGAAAATTAATTATTTTCTCAGCAATATGATTTTGCAGTTTAATTTTTCCCTGTTCAATTTCCATGCCTAGAAAATTCACTGATTCCCTAAACCATTCTATCCTTTTCTCTGATAGAATCATGCCCTCCCGTCGGAAGACATCAGTCACCTCATCAAGGTGTTTCATGTGTTCGTTTTCAGTTTGGACTGCTCTTTTTCCACCGTTTCAGTGGATAACGAGAAACCACAGAATTCTCGTTTCAGGGCATCAGCTATTATTGCTAATACTCCATCAACCGTCAGCGCCTAATCTATCTTTTCCTTAATGTCTGTGTGCGCCACTAAGGTTTTCCAATATTTCTGCGCTGTACCCATAAGGGCTGCCACACATAATTCGTAGACTGCTCCAGGAGGTACTCCACCCACAGTCGCCGTCATTCGAATAAGTGATAGCCACTCATCTATCTTTTTAGATACGTGCTTTTCACAGTCAATGTCCAGAAAAGCACCAGGGGTAATTATCGGCTTTAAAATATTATCTCTTGGGACAAACTCTTGTTTAGTCCGATGAGGATAATCGGACCTGTAAATTTCCCTCTTCACAGTTACCAGTTCGTTAAACGTTCTTTTGTCTAAATGAACTGGCGTATCTTCTGCCAGACCTAAGGCTTTTCTTAGGTCTTTTGCCAACTCCCCACTTTGGGAGTTCAAGTTTGCACTTCGCCTTTGTGAGTCTAAAATGAAAGGAGCCACTGACTCCTTATACATTTCATCCACACTCTTGCCTTGATTCTGTTTGGAATTTCTTCCTCCTAGATTCAATCTTTCGACTGGTTTTCCTGTTGTACTTTCCAGTCTAGAAGTCGCCTCGGCTTCAGGCCTTTTTAAACTTCTTTCCCTTTCCAGAGCGTCTAACATTGTGTTTACAATGGAGCCTACTTCCTTTGCCATTTGGTTTCGGCTTTCTAAACTTTCATTACTCCCCTGAATGGTTAGCTGAGTTAAAATATCATTTATATTCTTGCTAACTCCAAAATGAGACAATCTAGCCTCTGGAACGAACTCCAACCGCGATGGAGTCTCAGAAGGATTTCCCGAAGATTTTCCTTCTCCAGCCATTTCAAGGACCTAATTGCAATTTTGGGTTTTTTCTAAAAATCAGGAAAAGGACAAAAATGAGGTGGAACAGGTTTTTGGGAATTTTCAAAACATCTTGCGGTTAAACCGAATTTACTTGTTTTCTCACAGTACCTCGTGTGGACTTTTTTCAAGGCACAATGGCAACACGAAACCGTCTTAGGTTGTCTGAAATCTGAACTGGGCAAAAGCAGAAGATGAACGTCGGATAAATTAATGTTGTTTGCACATACTTTAATTATTATCATTCTAACATAATTTTTACAAGTTGGAAGATAAGACGGTGTCCCCACCAACATTCCCACTAGCACTTTAAAAAAAAATTGACAAATAAAATGTGTTGTTGGGCATGAGCTAAAAGTATTAGGATTATCAATAACAACAATTCAAACACGCGTGGCAATTACGATTCATTTGAGGGCGCGTGTCNAAAGCGAAGGTGAAAAATTTGCCACAACTCGCTTTACCATCTGACAAAGATGAGTTAGTCTTGGAAGTTGATGCTTCTGAAGAATTTTGGGGAGCAATCCTTAAAATTAAGGGACGCAAACCAGAACCAGTGTGCAAATACTGGTCGGGAAGCTTCAAGGGGTGCGAATTACGGTACCCGATACATGAAAAAGAAGTGTTAGCCTTAAAATATGGAATAAAGGCTTTCTTTATCTTTTTGGCACCGAAAGAATTTCTAGTGCGCTCTGACTCGACCTATGTTAAAAGGTTTATGAGTCTGAACCTTAAGGAAGCTAGGCAAACTAGACTCTTAAGGTTGCAGGAATGGTTAAGCTATTATAAATATGAGGTCGAATACATTCGGTCCGACCACAACATAATAGCTGACTCTCTCTCTAGAGAACTTGCAAACACCTCTCTTTCTAAAAACTCTGCAGATGGATCCTGCTGCAAAGAGAAAGATATGCTGGGGATGCAAGAAGGAGGGACATTCCCGTAAGGTATGTCATAATAAGGGAGATGGTGAGCATAGTGATGCTGGTTCCGTTTCAGGAACGAAGACGGCAGTACTCTGCTGGCAGTGCAAGCAACTAGGACATCGTTCTTACGAATATCCCAAGAAGCTGAAAACTGCGGATTCCCAGAAGGGGAAGGCTGAACTTAAGGAGAAAGCAAAAGCTGACTCCAAGAGTAAGGCGAAACCAGATCTCCAGAAGGAGATGGCTAATCCCAAAGAAGCTGAGGCTGGATCTGAGGGAAAAGCAAAGGTTGTATCCCAGAAGGGGATGGCTGAACCCAAAGAAAAGGCAAGAGCCAATTCTAAGGGGAAAGCGAGAGTTTCCCAGGAAGGGAAGACGGATCTGAAAGAGAAGGGTAACACCAACTCTGGAGGAAACGTGAAGAAAGATCTTCAAGAGAAGATGGCAGATCCAAATGAGGAAAGCTCCAAGGGAGATGTGAAAATGGCAGATCTGAAAGACAAGGCAAGAGCTGAGTCACAGGAAAAAGCCAGGAAGAAGAGGAAAGCCAAGAGGCTTAGGTCTTCTGATCCCAAAGGGGATGTTTCTGTAAAAGAAGGTCCTAGGAAGGACGGTAAGGTTGAAGAACCTTGGTGGTCCCCATTGACCATGGAGCAGTTCAATTACTGCCGAAACCACTTAGCCAAAGAGCAGGAGATTTCCATTAATCAAGCTGTGAAAACCTATAAGGCTTTGTTACAAAGCAAGGAAGAACAGAAAGAGAGGATGGAAACCAAGTATGCCGAGGAAGAGGCTAAGTTCAAGGCCATGATTGGCGAGCCAGTCCAAGAGGTAGACCCTGAACCAAGGGTAGAACCTGAGGAAGCGGCTGCAATGGAGTGTGAGCAATACTTTGACTTTGGAAGTGCTTACGCAGCATTGGAAGGAACTCTGGAAAAGAAGGAGAACCTTGAGGAAGTGATTCCTGAAAAAGACTCGGTCAAAGAGTCTGGTGAGAAAACTCACGGTGATGGAAGTCACGATGGCAAAGGCCATGTTGGGGAAACCCAAGAGGATCTGGGAGGATCCTGGTTTTTTGATCAAGACTCATTCGAAGATGGATCCCTAAGCTGGGATGCGTCCGTAGTCTGCGGAGGACTCCTGGGCGGCATCAAACATGATGACAAACGCCAAGTTGAGTATTTCGCAAAAAAGACAGTTGAGTATATCAAAGATCTGGAGTTTAAGCTATCGATTATGGCTTCAGATGAAGAGGAGATGTCTAAAGTCGAAAGGGAAAGACAGCAGATATTCTCCACCACGATGTCAATCATACCAGGGGATGTCAGAAATTATGAAGTCCCAAAGGTAGTAGTAGACATGAGCGAATCCTCGCTTGAGGAGAACGCTGTACTTCAACCGTATCTACACTGGATATCGGGGAAGTGGCCATCTCTGAGAATTCATTCAGAAATGGTGGGAGTTGCAGCACCTTACATACATGCTGGGTTTGTAGACATCCTGGAGATCGATAGATCTGCACCAGAGTGTATGGAAACACTGCCGATGTTGGTAAGGTATGTACTCGGATGCCTAGGCTATGGACCCAAGTATGCCACGGCATTGATTACTAGCACAATAAGGGAGGAAGAAGACCATCCGCTATATGGGAAGGTGATACTGCAGAATCTGCAAGTATGGAACNTGGGAAGGTGATACTGCAGAATCTGCAAGTATGGAACATCCACCCTTGTGAGAGTAGACGTCTGGTGGAACCTCAACGACAGGACCTTGATCAGAGAGGTTTATGGCGGAAATATTACAAGGACAAAACAGTCCGAAAAGCCATAAAGGTTGAGTTCCTAAAAGATGTGCTGGAGCATGTGTTAACCCGCAAGGACGAATACTACGTGCTCTGTGACGGCATAATAACCGTCACGATTCTTCGGTCGGATCTAAGTCTCATAGACGAACCAGCAGGAGACCGAGGATGGCAAAGGATGCTCGACCTTCTGGATAGTTTCTGGAGGCGAGAGAACTCTGAGTTGCACCTCCGAACCGACACCTTCGAGGTTTGGAGCAGGATTGCTGATTTCACAGACAAGACCTTGAATCAGCAAATCGAACACGATGAGAGAGCCCAACAAATCTCGCAACAAATTCTTGAGGCGGTTCAAGACCCGTAGGGACTCTCAGAAAAAGAAGAGGTTGGCGGACCATCAAGCGCCAACAACAGCAAGGAAGGAATCTCCCAAGACAACGCACCAATGCAGGCGGAAGACTGTTAGACTAGGACAATTTTGTCGGTCATTAGGATCCCACTAACTTTTGTAACAGTTTAGATTCCTTTTACTTTTGAGCTGGCAAACAGTGCATAGGCACCAGCTCCTTTGTGTATATATTCACAAGCCCTCTACCTCATTTGGGGAGGCAATCTGAATAGAGAATTTTCTCTCTCAAAAACTTTGAGTAAGAATTCTTTGATTGTCCTCCAGAAGAAAATCTAAAACGAGAATCTCAAGCTCAAATTCGAGCTAGAGTTTTTCTTTTATTGTTCTTCGAAAGATACCTTAAGAAACTAAGAACGTTAGAATTAATCAAAATCGATTAAGTCTAACTAAAGGTTAGATCTGAGGATCGACACCTTGAAGGAAAAGTCATCTTGACTAACCTTGTAAGGCTAAGCCATCTGGCTGAGACTTGGGATGAGGAGTGCCTATATAAGTCCCTCATGGTATGGGCATTGAGATAGCACAGAAGAGCCTCTCCAACACCTTCTCTAAGTTTTTGAGAAGAAGACTCTTGAAGTTTTACTTCCTGAGTTCTCTTGGTGCGGAAGCTTGGTGGACCCTCTGAGCAATCCGATTAAGGTATGATAATAGACTTTATATTTTAAAGTTGTTTATGCTGTTCTTTCAATACAGAAAGAAGATCTTGATTAAGGCAACTTAATTAAGGTGGTGCAAAAGCACGAGTCATCCTATGACTGATTGTCCTAACCCAGATCTTCTGCATTTAGATCACGGGGTAGGCAAGGATTCTACTACTGGTCTTCTCAATACCATAGTAGATCGTCTTGAAAATCTATCGGCACAGATATCACAAATATCACAGCAGATAGAAAGCTATTCTAAAAAATTACAAGAGCTGACTCTAGTTCAGAGTGAATTCGAGGAGTATTTCCTTGAAGGTAAATCCAATCTTGGGTTTGCGGCAAGTTCGAAGTACTCAAACGAGTATTCGAAGTTGGCAGAACGCCGACGCCAAAGACAATTGGGAAAACTATCTTAAGTTCGATTCCTGTAAAGATTATTGGTATCATAGCCTGCTTAAGATTTGAATTCCTAGATTGTCTTGAAGGAATAGATTAAAAGAAGAAAACAAAAATTTTGGGTTAGTTAGAAGGAAAAAGGAAGTGAATAGTACAACTGCCGTAAATCCGTAATTTTGAAACTCGCAGTCGTAAAAGTCAAAATTCTTTGTAAACTAGTGGTAAAAAGGTACAAAGCTCCGCGTCGGAAACCACCATGTGCAAACCTGATTTTAATAATAATAATAATAATAATAATAATAATAATTACGACTGTGTACACCTTTCTTTAGTGTCGGGGGGAGGGGTTGGTGGAAAAATATTATCATCGTGATTTTTATTTTCATTACCTCATAATTTTGTAAATTTACACCACTTTATGCACTTGATATTTAGAAGCAAAACGGTTCGAAATAAAAGAAAAAAGGAATGGCTTTCCCAAAATATTACAACAACAAAACAAAAAGGAAACTTGTTATACAACAAAACAAAAAGGAAACTTGTTATATAATTCTACTTCGTTTCCCACCTCCTCATTCCCCGGAATCATCTTCCAATTGAATTTTGCTGCTCTCTCCTTCGTACTCACTGTAACGGCCCTCAAATTCCCCAGAATCATCGCTGCTCTCTCCTTCGTACTCACTATCACTGCCCTCAAATTCCCCGTAATCATCGCTTCCTTCCCCGGAATCATCTTCCAATTGAATTTTGTTGCTCTCTCCTTCATACTCACTATAACGGCCCTCAAATGACCGCAACTTGTCACAGAAACCAATCCTGAGGCGACACTCATCTATCAAAAGGGGCACACAGAGCAACGAGGAGCAACCCCAGATACGAACTTTCTTCAATCTTTTCAAGCCCAACAAATCCTGAATTCTGCAAATGGAATCGCAATCCCAAATTATCAACTCCTCCAACATCTCCAATTGTTCCAGTCCTGGGATCTCCACCAACGCTCTACAGTTTTCGAACTTAAGCAACCTCAACCCCCTCAATCTCCCTATGTTTGACACCCGGAGGAGACTACCAGAGCTCCAAATAGACAACTTTGTAAGACTGGGTAACGAATCGAGCCAACCAAGCTCCATCTCTGTCAAAGTCAAATCTCTTATCATCAGATATGTATGCAGAGGCGCCATGTTTGGAAAACTCCAACCGAGAGTCTTGAGCCTGGAAAGCAAGCCCAACTCGAAAGCTCTACTAACTGTAATCTCTATTTTTGACCTTCCGCCCAAGGATTCAATCTGAACTGCTACCTTAATTTTCTTCGTCGTCCATGAAAATACAAAGTGTGTTAGGCTGGTTGGAAGTCCTCGAAGCTCCTCAAGCATTTGACAACCAGACAATCTGAGGGACTTAAGGCTCGTGAGTTGACTAAATGTTGCTGGCAGGAAGCGAATGCTGCTACAAGAAAGGTCCAAGTCTTCTAAAGCCGATAGTCTATCGATTTCTTCTGGAATTCCTTCGTCAAGAGGGGTGCCTTGAAGGTTCAACACTAGTAAGTTCGTCAAATCGCATATCGAGGTGGGTAATCTTCTGATGTTAAAATTTAATACAAGCATCCTCAAGGAATCCAACCTCCCAATTGATTCCGGTACTTCTCCAATCACGCGATGATGAACAATTAACTCCTTTGAAGCACTTGCAAAATAGAGCCCTTTCGATAAACTCCTCGGAGAAAGACTCGTGTCGATTTTCAAATAAGCAAGTCTCTCCAACTTACCCACCGATTGGTGGATTTCTTTCAACTTGAAGCAATTCAAAAAAACCATAATCTCCAATTTTAAGCAACAAGAGAGGTCGGGAGACGTAGTCATATCGTTATTCCTGAACTCCAACACCCTTAAGTTAGGCATCATCTGTAAATGCATGCACCACAAATTATAATAAGAAGAAGAGCGCTTTACACATTTACCTACCAAACACATGATATATAGGAGGAGAGGATTTCATACCAGCTTTATACCATCCTTCCATCCACCTTTGATATCATCGATTATGAGAACAACTAACCTTCTCATCTTGAAAAAGGTGGAATTCAACTTTTTATTGCAACCACACCAAGAAAGCCAAACTAAGCTCTTCCGGATATTCCTAAATTCTCCAATAAGTTTCGTCCCATTTACATCAAGAAACAATAAATTAGCTAATCCACTGAAGTTTTCATCAGATAATTTGAGTGCTTCACTGTGATTCCCCAAGTTCATTGCTATGATTTTCTTCGACACCTTATAAACGAAAAAAGTAGACCATCATTCATAATTATACAGTGCTCGATGAATAGTAATATTTCAACGTCAATGAAAAAATTCTATTAATACAATAGAATTCTGAACCATTCCTACATCACAAAATGAAATCGAACAACTTAAATAGCTCATTACCTGATTTTGAAACACTATCTTTAAGGCATCCTCTCGATCCCAAAGTCTAGTACACCTTTCGAGTCTTCCATCGCCTTCCAACCGAATTATTTCTCTTCCCATGTTTCGAAGTTGATCGTGAATCCAGAATTTACCGTATGAATCAATTTTTATAAATGATTTATTGATGAGTACCTTCACTCCGCTTTTTGGATACAAGCCGCGAGCTTCCCAGAGGTAATCCACATACCTCTGACCATCGCGATCCTTACGGAAATAATTCACATACCTCTTACACATCGCTTTCGGGAAACACACAATATCGAGGAAAATTTCTTTCTCCCTCCAGTCTAACCCATCGTAGCTTACCTTCAAGATCTTAAAAACATCTTCTTGGGGAACGCTCTTCAGCTTTTCGAGCTCATACTTCCACGACTCTTTGCTCTGACAACACAAGTATCCTCCAATCACCTCCAAAGCCAAGGGAAGGTTACCTGTGGTCATAACCACCTGTTTCGATAAAGAAAGATAATCTTTTGGAGGCTCATCGTTGCCAAAGGCATGCCTGCTGAAGAGCTGAAGGGCGTAATTGCTAGCCATTTTCTCCATTTCATAAAAATGAAGTAATTCGGAACCAGGACGAACAAATCGATCGCAAACGCTTTTATCCCTAGTCGTGATAATGACTCGACTGCCTGTTCCTAACCTGTCTTTCGGGTCTTTTCCGACCAAGTTCAACAGTTGCGAGAATTGATCCACGTCATCTAGAACCAGAAGCATCCTCTTGCCCAGAATCCTTTGTATCATCTCGCCGAACCCATCGTTGAAGTTACACGAACTCACGTATTGGCCACCGAGAATGTCCCTTGATAACTTGTTCTGCAAGTTCACAATGCCTTCATGACCCGTGGCCGACTCACGCACGTTCGAAATGAAACTGGACCCTTCAAACTGGGATAATAATTTATTGAAGACGACGCTAGCAAGGGTCGTCTTCCCAATTCCCCCCATGCCATGAAGCACCACTAGTCTTACTCCCGAGGAGTCGCAGTTCAGCAAATTTAACATGTCGGATACTCGATCATCGATTCCTGTAAGATGATCAGGCAAACTTCGATCCTTGATTCTCAGCTTTACAACAATATCCTGAACTATTAATCGGACGAATCTGCCTTCCCTGCACGACGATAACAAAAATATTTATTTCCAAAGAAAAAAAGAAATGATTCAAAAGAGAAAGTGAGACAAAATAACAAGGCTCTGGTGGTTACCCCTGGATGGCTTTGGAGTCCCATCCGCTGATCCCGCCGACCGTCTTAAGTGCATCCTCCCATTTCTTCACGACCTCCTCGCCGTGTTGATCCTTGTGCGCGTCGAGTGCTTCCCGATACAGCTCTGTTCGCAGCTTTACGTCTGCCGGATCTGCCCCATAGAAAATCGGCAGTATGATCTTCCTGCCGATGTTCGAACCTCTGCAGAGATCCACCATC
>JARUPW010000234.1:58616-69793 GCA_029817735.1 Melastoma sanguineum
ACTTGAACAGATAAAGAAGGAAAGAGCAGAGGAGAAACTTCGCAAGGTAATCCTTACATATACATAATTCGTGTTTAAATTGTTTGCTTTCTTAGACATGTGCGCTGGTGCCTGTGTTCTATAATTAAGGAAACGAAGGTAAATATTTAAGAGGAGTTTAAATCTTGTGGCGAAAAATATTTCTGTTGGTCGTTTTCATTTTGGCGGGTGCCAAGCACAGCTGCAGTGTCTTAAGTTCAATAAATTTTTAGTCGGTACTGGATATTTATTGATGAATGAAATGATGAAAATGTGAAATCAGGAGAAGCTGGAGAAGGAAGAAGAACTAAAAGCCAAGGAAGATGAGCTTCTCGTTGGAAATCCTCTGATAAACAATCCCACTTCCTTCAGTGTGAAAAGAAGGTAAGTAAATTCTGTGGAGAAGTTTACCATGGTTCTGATCCTGCTTGCTTTGTTACTTAATGGATGCATCCTTTGGTATTATATTATCAGGTGGGATGATGATGTGGTCTTCAAGAACCAGGCACGTGGAGAAAGCAAGGCCCCGAAGCGCTTTATCAATGACACCATAAGAAATGATTTCCACCGTAAGTTCCTCCAGAGATACATGAAATGATCCATGCCCTGAATTTGTAACAAACTCCTGAAGCTTGGTCGTCGGTTTGAATAGATGTGTATTCTCTTTTCCTGTATGCAAACTGAGATTGAAAACCGAGGGCGAGATGCCCATTATCCATGTACCTGGCAGTTACCCTGTATGTACATGATGTTGTGTACGCCTCTTTAAGTTCCATTGACTTGCAGAATGGAGATCGGAGTAATAGATTAACCATATAATCACCCGACAACAATGGTAAGGACATGTACAGGTATTGAACAAGCCTGGATATGAACAAGAAGAATGCTCACACACTACACAATGAGGAAGCTCATCTCAAGAATCCTCGTGGAGCACAATCAAAACTCAAACAGGCATAAGGCCGAGTTGACCTATTTGTAGCTCCATCACTCTAGTGTGTATGGCTAGCACGAGGTTGGACTAGAGATGTTCTTGGTGCGTGGTTTTTAAGATGCAGCTCTTATCAGATCTTTTCCTTGTACTCTTCAAGTACGATGTCTGCTTACAAGTCCTTGAGGAGCTATGACAACGGTAGTGATAAGGGGTCCCATGATGGCCCCCTGTAAGAAAGAGGTGGCATACTCGAGTTGTGAAACATTCTGTCCGAGGCAAGTATGACAATAGGCAATGAGCATTATCAACTACCAATGATGCTAAGTCCGATGAGGATGAGGCACTGTGACCTGGGTAATTAGGAAATGGATTTTGTAAATTAGGTATGACAGTTACCGGAGCTCATCGTGGAGCCGACTGACGCCAGCTCAATGTTGTTTATCGGAACCCACGGATACTTGGTCCCCGAGATCACCAAAGGGGAAGCTCATGGAAACTCAAACAGGGAAAAGTTTCCGAGAGTTACATGGGAGTGTGGACTTTTTTCAAGGCACAATGGCAACACGAAACCGTCTTAGGTTGTCTGAAATCTGAACTGGGCAAAAGCAGAAGATGAACGTCGGATAAATTAATGTTGTTTGCACATACTTTAATTATTATCATTCTAACATAATTTTTACAAGTTGGAAGATAGGACGGTGTCCCCACCAACAGTCCCACTAGCACTTTAAAAAAAAAATTGACAAATAAAATGTGTTGTTGGGCATGAGCTAAAAGTATTAGGATTATCAATAACAACAATTCAAACACGTGTGGCAATTACGATTCATTTGAGGGCGAGTGTCATGTCCATTCCATTCCTTTCCATTACACGTTGTATCCTCCCCCACAAATTAATTTACATTCCCATTTGCAAACCTGTTTTTAATAATAATAATAATTACACCTTTCTTTAGTGTCGGAGGGGGAGGGGTTTTTATCAAAATTATCAAAATCTAAAAACACTTCTACTTTTGTGGAATAATATTATCATCGTGGTTTTCAATTTTCATTACCGATATTTAGAAGCAAACGGTTCGAAATAAGGAATGGCTTTCCCAAAAATATTACAACAAAACAAAAAAAAAGGGAACTTGTTATACAATTCTTCTTCGTTTCCCACCTCCTCCTTCCCCGGAATCATCTTCCAATTGAATTTTGCAGCTCTCTCATTCGTACTCACTATAACTGCTGTGAAATGACCGCAACTTGGCACAACGATCAATCGAGAGGCGACACTCGTCGATCAAACGGGGCACGCGGAGCAACGAGGAGCAATCACATATATTCACATCTTTCAATCTTTTCAAGCCCCGCAAATCCTGAATTCCGCAAATGGAAGGGCACTGGAGAAAGCTCAACCCCTCCAACATCTCCAATTGTTCCAGTCCTCGGATCTCCACCAACGCTCTACACTCTCTGAACTGAAGCGACCTCAGCCCCTTCCTCAATCTCCCTATGTTGGACACCCTGACGAGATTATAGCAACTATAAAAACGCAATGTCTTAAGACTGGGTAACGAATCGAGCCCACCAAGATCCATGTCTGTCAATATCGAACTACTGATCTCCAACTCCGTCAAGAGCATCAAGTTGGAGTAATGTTCCCAAGGTATGGGTGTTCGTGTGTCCCGGAGCGTCAGCTTACGTAGAGATAAAGGAAGCTCCAGAACAGACTCCATGTACGAAGATAACAAATCGAGAGTCTCAAGCTTGGAAAGGGAGCCCAACTCGGAAGCTCGAGTAAATGTAATCATTCTGCTTAAGAAGAAGAACAAGCTCGTCAGCTTGTCCAAACTCCCAAGCCCAGATATCTCCAGACGCTCTCCTTCATAGTCTTTTTTAGGATACTGTCCATCAAAGACCACTAACTCCGCTAAGTTTGTCAGGACATCAAGATTTGGGAATGCTTGTAGCGACTTGGTCGAAAATGTCAAATGTATTAGGCTAGTGGGAAGTCTTGGAAGCTCCCAAAGCATGTCGCAACCATTCAATCTGAGGGACTTAAGGCTCGTGAGTTGTACTAACAGTTGCTGGCAGGAAGCGTATATTCTTGCTCTGCGAAAGGTTCATAGTTTACTAAAGCTGACAGGCTTCCCGATTTTCATCAGTGATCTCTTTTGGTCGAGGTGGCAACATGAAGCATCCAACCTTGTGAGGCTGGTCGGAAGTCGCGATAGCTCCTCAAGCATGACTGACAACGTTGCAGATCTGAAGGGACTTGAGGCTCGTGGGCAGCGGCTGACCGTTGCTGGCAGGAAGCGAATGTTGCTATACGAGTAATGTCCAATTTTTCTAAAGCTGATAGTCTCCCGATTTCTTCCGGAATTCCTTCATCGAGAGGTTGTTAGCAACGTCCAACACTAGTAGGTTCGTCAGATCACACTATCGAGGCGGGTAATCTTCTGATCTTGTTATTTGATAAGTGAGTGTCCTTAAGGATTTCAACCTCCCAATTGATTCCGGTACTTCTTAATCATGCAATAAGTAACAATTAGCTCATGTAAAGCTCTTGCCAGAACAGAGCCTCTTTCGGTAAACTCCTCAGATACCGACACTCGGAGATTTTCATATAGGCAAGACTCTCCAACTACCCACCGAATGGTGGATTTCCTTCAACTTCCGACAATCTCAAAAACCATAATCTCCAATTAGCAACAAGAGACGTCGGGTGACGTAGTCATGTCGCTATTCATGAACTCCAGCACCTTTAACTCAGGCATCATCTGTAAATGCATGCACCACAATTATAATAAGAAGAAGAGCCGCCGTTACACATTTACCTACCAAACACATGAGATATAAGGAGGAGAGGATTCATACCAGCTTTTCACCACCCGTCCATTCACCTTGGATGCTATACAGTTGCTGGCAGGAAGCGATACTGGCTCCGCGAAAGGTTCAAGTTTACTAAAGCTGACAGGCTCCCGATTTCATCAGGGATTCTTTGTCGAGAGGGCAAACATGAAGCATCAACCTTGTTGAGGCTGTCGGAAGTCGCCGAAGCTCCTCAAGCATACTACAACCGTGCAATTCTGAGGGACTTGAGGCTCGTGAGTCGGCTGACCGTGCTGCGGAGGAAGCGAATGTTGCTATACGAAATGTCCAATTTTTCTAAAGCTGATAGTCTCCCGATTTCTTCCGGAATTCCTTCGTCGAGAGGGTTGTTAGCAACGTCCAACACTAGTAGGTTCGTCAGATCACTATCGAGGCGGGTAATTTACACTGTGTCTCCTCCCGACAAATTAATTTACATTCCATTGCAAACCTGTTTTAATAATAATAATTACACCTTTCTTTAGTGTCGGAGGGAGGGTTTTCATCAAAATTATCAAAATCTAAAAACACTTCTACATTTGTGAATAATATTATCATCGTGGTTTTCATATTTTCTATTACCGATATTTAGAAGCAAACGGTTCGAAATAAGGAATGGCTTTTCCCAAAAGTATTACAAACAAAAAAAAAAAAAGGAAATCATACACAATCATAATGACACGATAAGTAACACTTCTCCCCTTGACCTTTTTATGTAAGTGTGCTTCCGTCTCACTTCTAGAAAAATCCTTCTCTATGAAGAGATTAGGAATCAATCTTGTTGTATCATGAACGAGGGCTTGTTTCAAACCGTAAAGTGCCTTATGAAGCAACAAACTTTCTCTTCGCGTCCATCCTACGGAAAATCCATCGGGCCTGCTCTCTACAAAAATTTCTTCATCGAGATAGTCATTTAAGAATGCCGATCGTCTTAACATCGAGATGAAAGATTTTCCAGCCCTATCTTCACTGCAAGGTGCGATTAACATCCATATTTTGTCATGCCGAGCCACCGGTGCGAATGTTTCACAGAAATCAACTCCGGCTTCCTGAGAATATCCCTTCACAACCAGCCGTGCTTTGAGTTTATTTACAGAACCATTTCGGCATTTAACTTCGTTCTATAAACCCACTTTACTCCGATAACCTTTGTTAATTAATGCATGCATCCTTTGTAATTATTATCATGGTGGGATGATGATGTGAACGCGGCAAAAGCAGAAGATGAACGTCGGATAAAATTATGTTGTTTGCACATACTTTAATTATTATCAGTCTAACATAATTTTTACAAGTAGAAGATAGGACGGTGTCCCACCAACATTCCCACTAGCACTTTATAAAAAAAAATTGACAAATAAAATGTGTTGTTGTGGCATGCAGCTAAAAGTATTAGGATTAGGCAAAATATCGGATTTTGGCCTCAATTATCGGGCTATTTTCATATGCGGCCACAACTTTATTTTTTTTTATTTATGGCCATAACTATGACATTGATTTATTTTGTGGCCGCGTCGTAACGCCGTTACCTACGTGGACTAACGGCTGAACTCGTGGCAACAAACGTGGCCATCCTGTCTTTTAGAAAAAAGACAAAATATCGGATTTTGGCCCCAATTATCGGGCTATTTTCATCTGCGACCCCAACTTTATGGCCATAACTATGACTTTATTTTAAAATTGCCACGCAGGATGGCCACGTTCGCACACTCCTTCAGCCGTTAGTCCACGTAGGCAACGACGTTACGACGCGGCCACAAAATAAAACGAAGTCATAGTTATGGCCACAAATAAAAAAAAACAAAGTTGTGGACACATATGAAAATGTGCCTATAATTGGGGCCAAATTCCGATATTTTGCCTTAGGATTATCAATAACAACAATTCAAACACGCGTGGCAATTACGATTCATTTGAGGGCGAGTGTCATGTGCTCCGTTTTGTCGTCCATTCCATTCCTTTCCATTACACGTTGTCTCCTCCCCGACAAATTAATTTACATTCACATTTGCAAACCTGATTTTAATAATAATAATAAGGCTTAATTATCCAATATATCATCAACTTTACTCCTTTTTTCCGATTTATCCTGGAGTTTAAATCGTATCTCCAGATATCCTGTACTTTTGACTTTTTTGAAAATTATCCCCTTTTTTCTGGGCTCTGAGATTTCCTCAGACAATCAGAAAATTAATTCTTCTTAAGCGGCTCTGATACCAATAATACCACACAAGACCGAACTTAAGATGATTTTCGTAATTGTCTCTGTCGTCGGCGTTCAGCCAACCTCGAATACTCGTTTGAGTACTTCGAATTTGCCGCAAACCCAAGATTGGATTTACCTTCAAGAAAATACTCCTCGAATTCACTCTGCAAGAGAGTCAGCTCTTCCAATTTCTTGGAATAGCTATCCACAAGTTCAGTCAGCTGCTGGATTTGTGCTGCGATACTTGCCAATCGATCTACTACCGTATTTAGAAGTCCAGTAGCAGAATCCTTGCCCAAACCGTGATCCAAATGTAGGAGCTCGGGATTTGGACAATCAGTCATAAGACTCTTGCTTTCGCAACTGTCGTGCCTTTGCACCAACCTTCAAGATCTTATTAGACCACGAAGATTACCATAAACTACACAGCGGAAAGTTTATCATACCTTAATCCAATGGGTTGCTCAGAGGGTTCACCAAGCTTCCGCAACAACGGAGATCCAAGAGTAGCACAATTCTCAAACTAGAGAATTCAGCGAACTAATTCGCAAACCGGAGAGGCTCTTCTGTGTCATTCCAATGCCCTTACACTGAGGGTCTTATATAGACACTCCTCATCCAAGGTTTCAGCCCAAGGCTATACTCCCTGCAAGGTTCTTGATTTTTCGATCCGACCTTCCGTTAGTCTTAACCAATGTTGATTAATCCTAACCACCTTACTCTTGGTTCCTTAAGGTATTCGGAGAGCGATTCAGAGATTTCTTACTCAGAGTTTTTGAGAGAGAATTTCTCTAATTCGATTCGCCTCTCCAAATGAGATAGAGGGCTTGTGAATATATATACAAAGGAGCTGGTGCCTATGCACTGTTTGCCAGCTCAAAAGGAATTTAAACTATTGCAAAAGTTAGTGGGGTCCTAATGACCGACAAAATGTCCTAGTCTAACTTTACACAATTGTTTTCTCCCGACTGCATCTGTACGCTATCCTAGGAGACTCCTTCTTGGTGGTTGGCGCCCGACGTTTCGCCAACTCTTTCTTTTTCTGAGAGTCCCGGTGGGTCTTGAACCGCTTTCAGTATCTGTTGGGCTCTCTCATCATACTCGATCTGCTGATTTAGGGTCTTGTCGGTGAAATCAGCGATCTTGCTCCAAACCTCGAAAGTGTCGGTTCGGAGGTGCAGCTCAGAGTTCTCTCGCCTCCAGAAGCTATCCAGAAGGTCAAGCATCCTCTGCCATCCCCGGTCTCCTGCTTGTTCATCTATCAGGCTTAGATTTGACCGAAGAATCGTAACGGTGATTAGACCGTCACAGAGCACGTAATACTCGTCCTTGCGGGCTAACACATGCTCCAACACGTCCTTAAGGAACTCAACCTTTATGGCCTTTCGGACAGTCTTGTCCTTGTAATACTTCCGCCATAAACCTCTCTGATCGAGGTTCTGTCGTTGGGGTTCCGTCAGACGTCTACTCTCACAAGGATGGATATCCCATACCTGCAGATTTTGAAGGATAACCTTCCCATACTGCGGATGGTCCTCTTCCTCCGTAATTGTGCTAGTAATCAATGCCGTGGCATACTTTGGTCCGTAGCCTAGGCATCCGAGTACATACCTCACCAGCGTAGGTAGTGGTTCCATACATTCTGGTTCTGATCTGTCGATCTCTAGTATGTCCACAAACCCAGCATACACATAAGGCGCTGCCACTCCCACCATATCTGAGTGAATTCTCAGAGACGGCCACTTCCCCGATATCCAGTGTAGATACGGTTGCAGTACAGTGTTCTCCTCAAGCGAGGATTCACTCATGTCAACTACTACCTTCGGGATTTCATAATCCTTGACCTCCCACGGTATTATTGACATCGTTGTGGAGAATATCTGCTGTCTCTCTTTTTCCACTCGAGACAACTCCTCCTCACCTGAAGCCATAATCGATAGCTTAAACTCCAGGTCTTTGATGTACTCCACTGTCTTTCTCGCGAAAAACTCAATCTGGCGCTTGTCATCATGTTTGATGCCACCCTTGAGTCCTCCACAGACAACAGATGCATCCCAGCTTAGGGACTCATCTTCAAACGAGTCTTCATCAAAAAACCAGGATCCTTGCAGATCCTCTTGGGATTTCCCAACACGGCCTTTGCCATCGTGACTACTGTCACCGTGAAATTTTTCACCAGACTCCTCAACTGAGTCTTTCACAGGAATTGCTTCCTCAAGGCTTTCTTTCCTTTCCCGATTGCCTTCCAATGCCGCGTAAGCACTTCCGAAGTCGAAATATTGCTCACACTCCATTGCCGCCGCTTCTTCTGGTTCTGCCCTGGGTTCAGGATCTACCACTTGAATTGGCTCGCCAATTATGGCCTTGAACTTAGCCTCCTCCTCAGCATACTGTGTTTCCATCTTATCTTTCTGTTCCTCCTTGCTCTGTAACAAAGCTTTGTAGGATTTTACAGCTTGATTAATGGAAATTTTCTGCTCTTTGGCCAAGTGGTTTCGGCAGTAGTTAAACTGCTCCATGGTCAAAGGAGACCACCAAGGTTCTTCAACCTTACCGTCCTTCTTGGGACCTTCCTTTGCAGAATCGTCCCTCTTGGGACCAGAAGACCCAAGCCTCTTGGCTTTCCTCTTCTTTCTGGCTTTTTCCTCAGACTCGGCTCTTGCCTTATCTTTCAGATCTGCCATTTCCTCATCTCTTCTGGAGCTTTCCTCCTTCAGATCTGTCATCTTCTTTTGAAGATCTTTCTTTACATCTCTTTCAGAGTTGGTGTTACCCTTCTCCTTCAGATCTGTCTCCTCCCCGACAAATTAATTTACATTCCCATTTGCAAACCTGATTTTAATAATAATAATAATTACACCTTTCTTTAGTGTCGGAGGGGGAGGGGTTTTTATCAAAATTATCAAAATCTAAAAACACTTCTACTTTTGTGGAATAATATTATCATCGTGGTTTTCAATTTTCATTACCGATATTTAGAAGCAAACGGTTCGAAATAAGGAATGGCTTTCCCAAAAATATTACAACAAAACAAAAAAAAAGGGAACTTGTTATACAATTCTTCTTCGTTTCCCACCTCCTCCTTCCCCGGAATCATCTTCCAATTGAATTTTGCAGCTCTCTCATTCGTACTCACTATAACTGCTGTGAAATGACCGCAACTTGGCACAACGATCAATCGAGAGGCGACACTCGTCGATCAAACGGGGCACGCGGAGCAACGAGGAGCAATCACATATATTCACATCTTTCAATCTTTTCAAGCCCCGCAAATCCTGAATTCCGCAAATGGAAGGGCACTGGAGAAAGCTCAACCCCTCCAACATCTCCAATTGTTCCAGTCCTCGGATCTCCTTCAACACTCTACAACTATAGAACATAAGCGACCTCAGCCCCTTCCTCAATCTCCTTATGTTGGACACCCTGACGAGATTATAGCAACTATTAAAACGCAATGTCTTAAGACTGGGTAACGAATCGAGCCCACCAAGATCCATGTCTGTCAATATCGAACTACTGATCTCCAACTCCGTCAAGAGCATCAAGTTGGAGTAATGTTCCCAAGGTATGGGTGTTCGTGTGTCCCGGAGCGTCAGCTTACGTAGAGATAAAGGAAGCTCCAGAACAGACTCCATGTACGAAGATAACAAATCGAGAGTCTCAAGCTTGGAAAGGGAGCCCAACTCGGAAGCTCGAGTAAATGTAATCCATTCTGCTTGAAGAAGAAGAACAAGCTCTTCAGCTTGTCCAAACTCCCAAGCCCAGAATATCTCCAGACGCTCTCCTTCATCGTCTTTTTAGGATACTGTCCATCCAAGACCACTAACTCCGCTAAGTTGTGTCAGGACATCAAGATTTGGGAATGCTTGTAGCGACTTGGTCGAAATGTCAAATGTATTAGGCTAGTGGAAGTCTTGGAAGCTCCCAAAGCATGTCGCAACCATTCAATAAGAGGGACTTAAGGCTCGTGAGTTGACTAACAGTTCTGGCAGGAAGCGAATGTTGCTCCTCGAAAGGTCCAATTCTACTAAAGCTGACAGGCTCCCGATTTCATCAGGGATTCCTTTGTCGAGAGGGCAACATGAAGCACCCAACCTTGTGAGGCTGGTCGGAAGTCGCCGAAGCTCCTCAAGCATACTACAACCGTGCAAACTGAGGGACTTGAGGCTCGTGAGTTGGCTGACCGTTGCTGGCAGGAGGCGAATGTTGCTACCGAAAGGTTCAATTCTACTAAAGCTGACAGTCTCCCGATTTCTTCCGGAATTCCTCTCGTCGAGAGGGTTGTCAGCAGGTCCACACTAAGTAGGTTCGTCAGATCACATATCGAGGCGGGTAATCTTCTGATCTCGTTATTTGATAAGTGAAGTGTCCTCAAGGATTCAACCTCCCAATTGATTCCGGTACTTCTTTAATCTTGCAATAAGTAACAATTAGCTCGTGTAAAGCTCTTGCAGAAACAGAGCTCTTTCGTAAACTCCTCAGATACCGACACTCGGAGATTTTCATATAGGCAAGACTCTCCAACTTACCCACCGAATGGTGGATTTCTTTCAACTCCCGACAATCTTCAAAAACCATAATCTCCAATTTTAAGCAACAGGAGACGTCGGGTGACGTAGTTCATGTCGCTATTCTTGAACTCCAGCACCTTTAACTCAGGCATTATCTGTAAATCATGCACCAAAATTATAATAGAAGAAAGAGCGCGTTACACATTTACCTACCAAACACATGACATATAGGAGGAGAGGATTTCATACCAGCTTTTCACCACCCGTCCATTCACCTTGGATACCAATGATTTGTGAGAACAACTAAGCTTCTCATCTTGAAAAAGTTGGAATTCAACGTTGGAGTGCAACCCCACCAAGAAAGCCACATTAATCTCTCCCAGAGATTTTCAAATTCTCCAAATAGTTCCGTACTTTCTAGATTAAGAAACGACAAATTAGCTAATCCACCGAAGTTTTCATCAGATAATTTGGAGTGCTTCACCGACATTCCCCAAGGTCATTGCTTCGATTTTCCTTCGACACCTTATAAAATGAAAAAGTAGTCCAGCATTCATAATTATATTATGCTCGATGAATAGTATATTTCAATGTCAATGAAAAAATATTCTTAATTATAATAGATTATATGAACCATTCCTACATCACAAAA